>MU228371.1:3078893-3130045 GCA_018584345.1 Thuja plicata | reverse complement strand
CTATAATCCATTAAATCATAGAATATGGAAAATCACTCAATAATCCAAAAATCACCTGAAAGCATAATCAAGCAAAACACACAAACTCAAGAGAGAGGGTATTCGAATTCTGTCAACCTAGACAAATATGAATAGGGTAGTCATACTGAAACTCATCCAATCATTAGGATGATTAGGCTTAGGTTAGGGTTTTGGATCTGTATGTTACCTCCCCTCTTTACCATTGAGATGAATATTTATGGGCATGGTCACTCCTGCTGATTCAGTGAAGACGATGCCCCATACCTGCAATCCTGTCATCAAAGTACACGCATGTACATCCATAATATAATATTGCAACCAACGATAGGGATCAGTCAAATGTGTGGATCTCGCTGAAGCAAGTAACTATGTCTCCATCCTCTACCACAATAACATGCAAACAGATACATAAACATGATAACCATACACATGCAAGTATGGGGTAAGTACAACATAATCAAAACATAAATCATCACATCATGATAATATCCATAACATCATAATCAATAATCACCATCAACTAAAAGAATAATAGCTCTCATGAAAGTAGCCTAAAATAATTTGGCCAATCAACTGAAACCAATGCCTAAAAGAGTACGACATCACCAACTAAAAAGCAAAAAAAAGAGCGGGTATTACATCCACCCCGCTAGGATTAGGATTACTGCTGGAAGCCTAAAAAAAATAGGGATAAAATCTCATAAAATTAAAGCATCCCAATGAGTCACATATGACTCAGCGCATAGATCCCATAGGACCTTTCCCTACTCTCTGGTTAGAACTTTGCGGATCATTCCCCGCTACAGGAAACTGAAACCCAGTTGTAGGTCCTCTACTCGCAGACTCAATCACTAGAGGATGATACACTAGAGGATGATAATCCAAGGTTGTATAGGCTCCATGAGATCTATTGACATTCCCAACTATAGGTTTGGAAGTCACACGTCTCTTCTCAGAAAATTGAGAAGAACGTTGTGGATAATTCACTGCAATGTGGCCAAACGGACCACAGGTGAAACATCTGGTGCCTCTGAAATTGCCTCTCCCATTGGATGGCGCGTTGGACTACTGGAAACCAACTCTACCAATACTCTATTGCATTCTCTATGTAGGCTGACTATACTAATTGTCTCCAGCGTGTGGACCACCTCGAGAATCCCTAGAGCAAGTACCACTGCTCTGACTATGTGGAGGAGTCACCTTCTGCTGCGAGTTCTGATTACCCACAAAGGAACTAGGGGGTTCCTTGAAGTTCCTTGTCCCTTGAGACTAATTACCTCTAACCCTGAAACCAGATGCACCATCTGTAGGAGCACCCGTCTGACCTCCATGGCCTAATGCCAAGTTAGCCTCCAATAGGGTGGCCTTAATAACTGTAGCTCTCAGGTCCGTAGGCTCAAAGAGCTTCATGTCCCCTACTATGCAGGCATTAAGCCCTCGCACAAAGTGTTGTACCAACAGTGTGAAATCCTCTCTATATCTAGCATATTTCTTGAGCTCGTAAAAATGACACTCGTACTGCTCTATTGTCAAAGTCAGCTATCTAAGATTATGAAACTTGTAAGCTCTTTTCTACCTCCACTGATCCGATACTAACCTATCTCTAAAGTTCTCGAGAAAGAGTTCCCAAGTAATAGTGTCCATACAAAGTCCTAGCTTCTACTCCTCAATCTTCCACCAGATAGTCACAAAATGTGTCAACTACATAACAGTGTATCTCGCTTTAGTATTACTACTAAAGGGATGCATCGTGAAAACTCTATCCAAAGCTATCAACCAAGTCTCTGCCTCTAAACCAAAATCTTTTCTAGTGAAAGGAATAGCCTTTCCTCTCGTCAGGTCTCTCATGTGGTTGGCTGCAACCACTGCTAGATCCACTGATATAGTCCTCCCACGAGAGCTCCTAGATTTCTCCCTCTGTCTCTCATCTCTCTGAGAGTGGTAGGATGCATCCTCCTCCACTCTGGCTCTCTCAGGAAGGTGATCTAGGATGGCCTAAAGAATCTTCCTAATATCCAAACCCCCAGACTCATCTTGATCCCCTCTCCTCTGCTCACCCCTGTCCTGATGCTACTCACTCTCCTGTCTAATACTAGTGGAGGAGCTATCCTGTCGACCTCCCCCATGGGAACCAGACCTTCCCCTATCGTAGCCTCTATCTACTCGTGTCTTAGGCATAATTCCTTAAACAAATAGAGGTAAATACAAATCTCACCACATAGCTTGAAACATAAACTAAAGAATGAATAAACCATAAAGCAATAATTTAAAAACAAATGTGTTGTATGTCTATGTTTTAGTTTCAAGTTCATGCTAGACACAACCTAATGGGCATACAATTCCCAGAGTTCCCAGTGTAGAAACTAGGGCTTTGATACCAGATGTAACACCGCACCAGGGAACCCAAGAGAGATTAACCTAGTACATGTCACTATGTGTGCTGAATACTTTTTTTTTTAAGTTAACATAAAGAAACATACATTCATGCGGAAGCAATTACCATTTATACACATGTCTTACACTCACATAGATTACACGACTCAAGGGTTTCATGACATTGAATTACTTAAAGCAAAACACAACTAACAATATCACAAAACATTCCATCTGATTAAACATAAAAAATACAACTTACATAGCCATAATTACATCCTCGTGGAAAACCATGAAACCACTATATACTCACATCCACTGCACATCTCACGGGGTATATCGTAATGACTCTAATCTACTTAATATACAATATCCAGATTAGGTATCACATGCGATACTCTAATAGAAGATTTACAATAATAAAATTACATAACAAATGATGAACTAACATATAGATCTCATCTACAACGAACCATCAAGCACCTGGTACAAGGACATCAAATCTCAATGGGTAAAGAATCACTACCACCCATCTGTGTGGAACCACAAAGGTCCACCCCACCGTGCTGAGGAGATAACAACAGATCCCAATCGAATATCCAAAACCAAGAAGGAATAATCAATAAGCAAGGGATCCTGATAGCTCTCTAATCTAGTGTACTATTCATCACAAAAAAAGGTAAGACTTGCTAATCCAGAGGCAACTGACATCGTAGGAAATCTAGCATGTGTAAAGCAAGGTGTCATCATGTACGTCTAACCCTTAAGTTCAGCCCCGATAATCACAATGGATTCTGGCACCTAAGTGACCATACACGGAGCCAATGACCTCTCAAACTGACAAGATCACTAACTATGCCCGAACCCACACCTTGTAAGGGAGCAAGCACTATCTCAACCTCCATCTCAGTCTTTACTAGCACTCAAGCATGGGTGAGGAGACTCATCTCTTATTAATTTATTTTAATCTCTCAGTATGTCTTTAGTTATCACTTATTAAGAAACTCTACAATAAGCAATCTAGTAGTCTCTTACGGACACGGAGCTTATTGCAAGCCACCTCCTACTACACATCTAGGTAACCTACCCTAGGCTCAGAGATCCTAACAGATCTAGCATAGGTCACAACCCTAGTGTACCCCAAATCAGTATCCCATACAATAGGAATGGTCACATAGGTACACTAGCAGATAATAGAATCAAAAGGGTCATCATGGTTAGTTTAGAGTAATAGCATAGAACACATACGTCACAAAGTAACAAAAATATAAACACACCCCCCGACCTCTGTATACATCCTAGGTCATCTAATGCCCCCATAAGTAACACATATATACGCATAGGAGAACCATACAGATGCATAGAAATAGAACATCTAAAAAAACTAAAAAATGAACTATAAACATGTAAACATTTGCAGATAACCCAAGTGAAAATATTACTTAATCCAGAATCTAATAAAACCCACTATTTATTAAATTCAATTAAACAACATTCCTAATTGCTAGTCCATAATACCCCATATAATAAATAAACTTTAAAATTCATAAAATAGTTTACTTTCAAGTATTCACCTAACTTAATTAAAAATAACAGTAGATATTTAAATAGCTCATAATTACAACATATTAATAAAACTTTATTAAAAATTAAATATTTAGTAAATCATCTATAAAAAAAAACCCTAAATAAATGTATTTAATTAATAATTAAATAAGATATATATAGATTAATCAATAAATATGTATACTAATTAAAATAAACTGAATACATATATTAAATTAATCCATATATATAAATTAATTAAAAAATTAAACTAAATACCTAAAAAAAACCGATTATTAAATAATCCACGCGGTTCCCTTACCCCTGCGCATTAAGCGATTATTAAGCGCTGACCACCGCAGGGGTTGGGAACCGTCGGTCCTGTCACCCACCTGCCATACGACAGGTGGTGTGACAGCCGCCTCCCCTCTTATGGGAGTGGCACATGCCATGGGGGGTGGGGATGGGGTCCTACCTCCCCACTAATTTTTTTTTTAAATTTAAAAATTCTTTTCTTTTAAAAACCCGCTAACACTGCGGTGCGTTTCATTTTTTTTTTTTTTTTAAATGAATTTTATTAATGGCGGTTTCTTTTTTTTAGAAAGTAAGTTTATTTATTTTTCTCTTTAATTTAGTAATTTCCAAAAATGGAAAGTTCAAAAGAAGGGGGATTTATTATTTTTTAAAAACTTTTTCACTAGTCTGTATAAAATACAGAGACTTAATTTTTTTTCAAATTATTTAATTTTCAAAGGGATTTTCCAAAGAAGGAGATTATTTATTTTCCCCCTATAGTGAGAAATATAGGCAGGATTAAATTTTTCAATTTCTAGGAGATTTATAAGAGATCTAACCACGAAACTTCGACAACATAACTATACTATGCTAAGAAATACATAATCATGTAAATGATAGATCTAGGCTACTAGTAAATACCCGAAAACATAGAAACAATGACAAACCATAAATTTAATTTTTCTCTATAGTTCAAACTATAGAAAGGATTAATGTTTCATTTTCTAAGAGATCTAGAGGAAATTTCTTCCTAAAATTTTGACAGCATAACCCTACGATGCTAAGAATACATAGAATGAAAGAAATTCAGATCTAGGGTTTTTATAAACACTTAAAAACACATAATCAACAATAAGCCATTTAAAAGAAAAATACCAAACATGCATCCACCTAACCATTCAAAACCTCCAGATTTCTTTGCAAAATTGACAACAAAATATGGAGAACAAAACCAACCTTATTTCCAATGCAAGTATGGAAGAATATGTCTTTGAAGATGAGAGCAAATCTGAAACCCTACAAGCATAATTCGACCACAGATCTGGAAACCACAAAAATTTGAGCACACACACAAGCAAGAAAACCCGAAATCCTCAAAGCAACAAGAAACCACAACAATCCAAAATCCTTTTAAAAAATCTTCAAATCACCAAGACCTCTCCAAATCCAAAAACCTGTTATGAGAGAATGAATGATCAATTCCCCCTAAAGAAACTAAAATTCCCCTAAACATGCAAAGCTAGATGACAACTCCCAAGTCAGTCCCTAAATGAACTCCACTCAAAATTGAAAGTAAATCCAAATTAAATAATTAAAATATTATTTATTGCCACAACTCAACTTTGACTCCTAATTTCAAGTTGAGATATTTGAATTTGAAAATACTTTTTCAACACATTCATGCACATGTAATTAATAAAATATTTAATTAAATAGATTAAATATTTATGTCACAATAATGCATGCAACCAAATATTTAATTATTTAATTAATCATATAAGAACATTTACTATAGTTTTCAATTAAATATTTAATTAAATCAAAATATTTCAATATTTTAATTTAATTAATTATTTAAAATAAACTTAGGATATAATTAAATAATTAATTCAATTATAATCCATTAAATCATAGAATATGGAAAATCACTCAATAATTCAAAAGTCACCTGAAAGCATAATCAAGCAAAACACACACAAACTTAAGAGAGAGGGTATTTGAATTTTGTCAACCTAGACAAATCTGAAGAGGGTATTTATACTGAAACTCATCCAATCATTAGGATGATTAGGCTTAGGTTAGGGTTTTGGATCTGTATGTTACCTCCCCTCTTTACCATTGAGATGAATATTTACGGGCACGCTTACTCCTGCTAATTTAGGGAAGATGATGCCATGTACCTACAATCCTATCATCAAAGAATATGCATGTACATTCATAATATAATATCACAACCAAATAGGGATCGATCAAACATGTGGATCTCACTGAAGCAAGTAACTACGTCTCCATCCTCTACCACAACAACATGCAAATAGATACATAAAAATGATAACCATACACATGCAATTATGGGGTAAGTACAACATAATCAAAACATAAATCATCACATCATGATAACATCCATAACATCATAATCAATAATCACTGTCAACTGAAAGAATAATAGCTCTCATGAAAGTAGCCTAAAAGAATTTGGCCAATCAACTGAAACCAATGCCTAAAAGAGTATGACATCACCAACTAAAAAGCAAAACAATAGTGGGTATTACATGTTTTCTTCTTGTTTCAAACTCTTTCGCTTTGACTTTTCTTTTCTTTTGATGTCTCTTATCAACAATTCTCTCCCTTTGTATGTACTCTCCCTTTCTGGTTACATCTCTCCCTTTGGATAATATGATGGATATAATCTCTCCCTTTGACAACAATGCCAAACAAATATTTGATAGTAATGCCAAACAATCATTTCTATCCTTAATATACTCCTTGAATTTCTGAATCCATCAGCAATATAACAACTTTGGTGCTTGGAGTAGATAAATACCTTGTTGTGTATAGATGTATATTTGAAGTCCATCTCTTTTCTTGCATCAACATGAATGATATTCTTATAATATTTAGGCAGATGCACCCTTCTAGTCATCTTACTGACCAGTAGACAAGGGTCTGACCCCTAGTCTATTTCTCAAGTCTCAAATGAATCCTTGGGTAGTGGCTTGGTGAAGATATAAGCTAATTGTTCCTTTGATTGCACATACTCAAGTATCACCTCCTTTGCTTAAACTTGTTCTCTCAAATAATGATACTTGATAGCAATATGCTTTGTATTAGCATGCATGAGTGGATTCTTGGAAATGTTGATGGCACTGGTATTACCACAATAGATAATTACTAGTTCAATAATTTTCATATGCATACCTTCCAGTAACTATTTGATCCACGCAATATTTGAGCAGTTTGTAGTAGTAGCAATATAATTTGCTTCTATAGTAGACTGAGAGATGCATCCTTGCTTCTTGCTGATCCATGTTATAAGTATATCATGCATAAAGAATGATCCTCTAGTTGTGCTCTTTCAGTCATCAATGTTTCTAGCCCAATCAGTGCCGGTAAAGACCTTAAGTTCAAATTTGTCTTCTCTTCTATACCATAAGATATATTCCTCGGTATTCTTTAGATATCTTAGGATTATTTTCACAACAATCATATGTGATTCCCTGGGAATAGCAGAAAATCTTACAACTATCCCTACTACATGTGCAATATCTGGTCTAGTATGTATAACATACATGAGTTTTCCAATCATTGATCTATACAAAGTCTGATTTACCTTAGGTGACTTGTCCTTTGTCATCTTACATCTAGTTGCCATCGGTGTTCCAACTAGCTTGGAATCTTCCATCTTGAATATTTTCAGCACTTGATGTATTTGGATTGTGTAATGAAAATGCCTTCATCTTGTTGTATGATCTGTAATCCAAGAAAGAACTTGATCTCTCCAAACATAGACATCTCAAACTCTTTTCTCATTTCATTTGCAAATTATTTGCATAGCATATCATTGCCTCCAAATATGATGTCATCAATAAATATTTCAGCAATCAAAATGTTAGCATCAGTATCTTCCTTCAAATAAAGATTACTGTTTTCATTAGTTCTCACAAATCCAATACTTATGAGATAGGAATGAAGTCTTTCATACCAGGCTCTTGGTGCTTGTTTTAATCCATACAAGGATTTGTGTAGTCTACATACCATGTTCCTCTTGTCTGGATCAACAAATCCTCCTGGTTGTTCAATGTATACCTCTTCCTCAAGTATTCCATTTAGGAATGCAGACTTGACATCCTTTTGGTATACCTTTAATCCTTTACATGCAGCATAAGAAAGTAATATTCTCACTCCTTCTAGCCTAGAAATGGGTGCAAAGTTTTCTCCATAGTTAATCCCTTCTTCTTGTGCATACCCCTTGCATACTAGTCTTGCTTTGTTTCTGGTGACTTCTGATTCTCATTCAGTTTATTCCTGAATATCCATTTGTACCGATGAAATTCTTGTCATCTGGTCTCGGTACAAATGTCCATGTCTTGTTTTTCTAAATCTATTCAATTTCTTCATTCATAGCACTAATCCATTCTTCATTATCAAGTGCAGTATTGATAGATTTTGGCTCAAATTCACAAATTAGACATCTTGTGTTTAGAGACTTATTTCTGGTTCTCATACTAGCCTTCTTATCTCCTATGATCTGGTTCTGTGGATGGTTCCTTCTAACATATCTGGCAAGTACATGTTCAATTATTTGTCTATCATCTTGATCATCATTCTATCCTTAATTTTGATCTCCATCACTTGGTACATCATCTTGAGCAATATCCTAATTTTCAATATTTACAGCCTGATTCTTGGGTGCAATATTTGTTTCTCGGGAGCTATACATTGTTTCTCAAGTAAAGTGTTAGGTTCTTCATTGTAAACAAACCTATATTAGTCATCTGGTTCTTTTGTGTTTTCCTTTTCATTCTTCTTTGCAAATTTATCTATCTTTACATTTGCACTTTCAACAATTTTGTTAGAGGCTTTATTGAGACAGTAATAAGCCTTGCTCTTGGTGGAATACCCTAGAAAGAATTAATCATCACTTTTGGAGTCAAGATTTCCATTTCTATCATCTTTTAAGATATAACATTGACTAGCAAAGATCTTGAAGTAACTTACATTGGGTGTGTAACCATACCATAGCTCATAGGGTGTATTTTTGGTGTCTTTCTTCAATTGTACTCTATTTAATGTGTAAAAAGTAGTACTGACAACTTCCCTCTATAATATTTGGGTGATGCCTTTCTCTATCATCAATGTCCTTGCACAGTCAATAATGGATCTATTCCTTCTTTCAACAATTCCTTTTTTCTATGGTGTTCTCGGTCCAGAGACCTGTCTTTTGATTCCATGCTCATTGAAAAAGTTAGTGAATTCATTTGAAATAAATTCCCCTCCTCTATCTGTTATTAAGCATTTTAATTTCTTACCACTTTGTTTTCTACCATTGCTTTGTACCATTTAAACATCTTGAATGCTTCTTATTTTTCTTTTAGAAACATGACTGTCATCATTCTAGAGTAATCATAAAAAAAGAGAAAGAATAAAATATCTATCACCATAGTAACTCTTTGTCCTCATGGGTCCACATAGATAAATATGGACTAATTCTAGAATGACATCAGATGTATGGGTTTTTCTTTTGAAACTAGACTTTTTCATCTTACCTATTTGACAATTTTTGTACATGATATTGTCGGGCTTAGTCATCGTCGGTAAGCCTCTTACATTTCTCTTTTTTCTTATGTTTATCATGTTGTCAAAATTTACATCACATAATCTTTTATTCCACAACCATATGTCTTCGTTTATAGCCATTAAGAAAGTTGTGTCAGTGTCATTCAGATAGAATATGTTACCTTTTTTCTGCTCACCAGTACCAATCAGCTTTTATGATTCATTGAAGATCTTTGCCTTCTTATTTTCAAATGCTACTCTGTGACCTAAAATATTCATCTGAGAAACACTCAATAGATTATAATTCAATCCTTTCAACCAATAAGCATTTTCACATTTTATCAGGTTATTCAATATTATAGTTCCTTTACCTTCAACTGGACAAGGTGTATCATTACCCATTCATACTGGTAGTATTTAAAAGTCTCAAAATTTTGTTTGTCACTGGTCATATGATGAGTGTAGCCACTATCTATGATCAGAAATCATTTTTACTAACTTTAGATATGAGTACAGTTTCTACATACCTTTCTTCATCTTCATCTAAATCATCTTTTACTGCCACAAACACCATCTCGATGTCTTCATCAGATTTAGTGTCAGTATCTTCATCTTTGCATGTAGCTAGGTAACTGGCCTTCTTTCCTTTGTCCTTGTAGTCTCGGGTATCTCTTCTTTCTGATTTTCAGTTTCTTCTGTAATCTCGATTATCACCTTTGTCAAACTTCTTTTCAAATGATCTTTCATTACTTTTGTCATCTTTTCTCCTGTTAGGACATCTTGCAGTAAAGTGTCCAATATCTTTACAATTAAAAAATATAAGTGGTAATTTACCTTTGTATTTACCTTTGCCTCTCTACATTCTTCTAGTCATAAGTGCTTCAATTTCATCAAGATCTTCTTCTTCACTTTCACTATCACTATCTTTTTTGATAGTGTGTTTATGACTTGATTTACTTATTCTCAAAGAAGATTTGAATGCAGACTCTATATTTGGTAAGACACTATTATCAAAATTATTCATCTCCAATGAAATCACTCTTCCAATCAAACTATCTAGAGTAACATTATTATTTTCTACTGCTCTCATTTCTTTTATGGTAGATACTCTAATAGCATAAGTAGGCAGTAAGGTTCTTAGAATTTTACTTACCACTGTCTCTTCTTCTAGTACACCTCCAACTCCTCGGATAGCATTGACTACCTCTTTGATTCTTGTGTTGTACTGTGTGATGTTTTCACCTTCTTTCATTATGAGATCATCCAACTTTCCTCTAAGGCTTTCTGCCTTGGTTCTCAGAACATTTTTATCACCACCATGTACAAGCTTCAATTTATCCCACATCTGCTTTGCATTTGTGCATGCTTTGAAATCTTCAAATTCAGCATCGGAGAGTGAGGAAGCATGCTCTATTATCATGCAGTTGTGCTCATGCTTCTCTCTCATTTGTTCAACTATGAGTGCTCCTATGGGAAAAACATATTCAATATCTAAGTATTGAGTAACATCATTTCCAATACCTGATAAGTGGAGTCTTATTCTTCTTTGCCATGAAGAAAAGTTGTCTTTGTTCAACTTGGGCACATCTCATTTGTTCATCTTGTGATCTTTAGGTTAGGCCTTGAAACCTTCCTTCTAAGTACACAAGCTCTAATACCAATTGTTAGTAATAACTGAGAGGGGTGGATGAATCAGTGGCCTCAAAAATTAATCCTTAAATCAACCCTTAAAACTTATTACCACATTTATAAGCCTCTTGTTATATTCAGTCCTATAAGATGAATGCCTTAAAATACTTATATCAAATTACTATTTTTTGAAATGCTTTGTAAAACCAGTTTTCTATTTACCAAAATACACTAAATAACTAGTGTATATCGATCAATCCATATTTACTTATGTGAAATACAAAATAGTAAAGTAATGACTCATAAACACACGACACATGGATTTTTAACGTGAAAACCCAGTTAAGGGAAAAACCACTGGGACCGGTACCCCAAATTTTCACTCTTCTGAAGTGATCTTGGTGAAGATCCAACCTTGTTAAAGGTTACAAACATACTATTAGGTGTGATCTTGTTAGAGGATTTAAATGAATAGTTTGTCACTTAGTATCTGGAATCTAATGCTACCATCCTTGATCAAACACTCTCTTGGCCTGTCAATAGGTATCGGTCATATCCAATGCTACTTTGTATGATCAAAATTTTTGATACTCCTTGGGATGTATCTCAATTAGAAAAGACTTTTAAGTCTTGCTTAGTTAAGAGACTTGATGCTTCAGTGGTTAAGCTGAAATAGTAAATTGATCTGTTCACATATACAACTAGAATTGTAGATTTTCAGATCTATTTTAAGTGCATTACCTTTCTGATCAATATTATCAATTCAATATCTTTGCTCCACATTGTTTTTCTCTATGGTGGTGTATCATTGTTCATCGATGTCTACAAAATTTAGCTCTTTCCTCAACTTCATTGATCAGGTTTAAATGAAGAATTTCTTCTCCTTCAAAATCTCTTCAGCATCTATTCTCTTGTCACTCCCCTTATTCACATTGAATAAGCTTGTCTCTTATAGACATGATTTCACCATTTCTTGGATTTCTTGATCTTGGCATGATCCACAATTCTTGCCAATTAGATTTAAAGCAAAACTCCTTATTTATCTCATAGAGATCTTCTTGCCAACTGGACATAGCAGCTTTAAATCCTTTACTTATCTCCAGCTTTATCTTGTCAATTAAACTAATGATAAGTACCAGTTAAGTATATTTTTTAGCTCTTGACAACTAAGAATTTTATCATTTCTGAACTCTTTGTTCTGTCGGTCAATACTTCAGTTAGTCATCGGTGACAACTGATTGTTCTATCGGTGTGACTTCAGTTGTCTTGAGGACCTCCATCCATTGGGAAACACTGTAATTATGTTCATCGGGTTACACTGTGCTTCTATCTATCGGGTTATACTATGAATTTTCTCATCGGTAATGTTGTGCTTTTGCTCATGGGGTAACACTGTGACTTTTCTCTCGTTGGTTTACTCTGACTGTCCGTGTGCACTCTGTCGGTGTATACAGTCACTTTTTGAATACTTAACTTTTATGCATTACTGATAGCATAACCTTTGATTCATTGGTTCTTTGAAGTCTTTAGAAATATGTACATGACCATACATATTATATCAAGTTGACATCAATGAAAATATAATACAATACATTAACTGATTTAATATCTTGCATTAAATTTTTGTGTCTCTGCGATCATCAACATAACATATTCAAACATTTAATGAGTTATAGGTCATCATACACACTTGAGATTCATTGGAGAATATTATTGGGGAGTCACTAATAAGTCTTGCAAACCTCTTATTGATATTTCTATTGCAACTCCTGATGAGAAGAAGCAATTTGAGTATAATATGAGAGAAAAAGAAGCCTTGCTGAGTGTTTTGTCAGATTCAAAATATACAAATGTCATGGAATTAGAGACTACACATGATATATGGACAAAATTAGAGGTTTTACATGAAGGATATGCATGTGTGAAGTAAGCCAACCTGAAATTTTTGAGAGTAAAATATGAAGCATTAAAGATGAGAGAGGATGAAAATATTACTTCCTATGTATAGAAGGTGACCGAACTTGTTTTTGGAATCAAATGCATTGGTGGAAAATAGGAGGAAAATGAATTTTTTTTAAGATACTAAGATCCTTGCCTCCTTAAAATCACAAGGTTGTTTCTATTGAAGAAATCAAAATTGTGGCACCTATAATAGGAGACACATTGGTTGGTATGTTACCTTCTTTTGAAATGAGATAATTTCATCATAGTCTTCCTAAAGTTGAATCTTCATTTAAAGCTATTGTTTCTAAGGATAAGAAAAGATATGACCCTATAAAATGTTTGTGTAAGTATGGATCCAAATATGCTAAGGAATTAGAAGAAACTAAGCAAGAATAAAGAAATCTTGAATAAATTGAAGCCCTAATTGAAAAGAGACTACCTAAGGGAGATGGTAAGCATCAAGGAGTTACCTTTGAAATATTTTTAATGAAATAAGATTGGTCATTTTTCTTCAAGATGTATAGATAGAGTGTAATGCCCCGCCAGGGAACCCAGGAGAACCAACCTAAACTTGTCACTGAGTTAACAGGATAATTTTTAAAAAATGTTTACAAAAAATAATGATAACAATGCGGAAGAAATACAATGAAGTACATAACATACACATAAGAACAACTCATACATAGATAAAAATTATCAAGGGTTCCTTGACATAGAATTAATTAAGAAAGATAATCTACGAAGAGCAAATATAAAGAACTAACATAAAGGATACATCAACTGAATCCAATAATATACATCTCATATAATAAGACCACATATACAACTAAATCAACATCCACTACACATGTCATAGGGTATGCAATAGTACATAATAATACAACACATCCTATGATAGGATGTCAACCAATATAGACATATGGTCACAAATATATAGCTTATGAAACTGTACAAGTATCCAAAAGAATAGGAAGAATAAGAAATTGAAACAAGGATCATCCAAGCATAAAGAAGAACTGTCGGATCTCAATGGTAATAAGAATCACTACCACTTGACCGTGTGGAACCAAAGGTCCACTCCCACCGTGCTGAGGAGATAATAACAAACCTAATCACACAGGTATACTCACAACATGAAGGCAAACAAAGGTATACGAGCCATCATAAAGAACACATAGGAAGATCCTAGAAGCTTTCCAATCACAATGAGAAAGACTAAAGAAAAAGTGTAAGGATGGAAAGATCAAGATGACTGGAAGTCCAAGATCAAAATAAAGCTACACCATCCAAAGACAAAGGAGCATACATAAGATATCCAAAACACTGACATAAACCAAATACTAAAATCAAAAGCCAAGTGCCAAAGATACAACCATAAAAAGGTAAAGAAATACCTATGGAGGAGATTTAGGTCACATTCTATGGGAGTTTCATCACATGGTCAATCACTTTAGTTACCCTAGACTGGCCACTCTAGACCCCAAACCTCTCAACACGACTCATGCAAAGCTAGAATACCCTCTCATGAAGATGAGGAATCTAACCATACCTACTCTCTAGGTATAAACTCATTCTTATCCTTAGTCTATACTAGCACACAAGGAATAAGCAAGGCATCATGATTAATCTTGTAATTAATGTAAACCCCAAGTTTTATTATTAAGTTATCACTTATTAACAAACTTACGATAGGTCACCCTGGACTGGCCTCTTTGGGCCCTAGAATCCTATTGTAAGCCACTCCCCTAAGATGCACCTAGCTAACCACCCCCTAAGCTCAAGCTTAAATATAATCTCATAAACTCATAAATGGGTTCCCACCCATATAGGAACTACTGGTTATCCACTAACCATAACAATATGAAAGTTCCTCACAGGATCACATAAAAGAAGTTCAATAACACTAGGTTCAGGAAGGACAATTGAACCAACATAACATTATGGGAAACATGCACCAGAAAGCACGCAAGACAACTTGAAGAATCGAATGCCAAAACCCTTTGGTTTAACATCCTAGGAACCAGTTATCCCCGACAAATGCCCAAAATAGATAAATTTCACAACAGAAAGGAATACAAACATCATTTCAATAAAATCTAAATTAACATGTCATAGCATGATAAAAACACATTTCCAAAAGAGATAAACAAATAACGCAGTAATAACATGGCGATAAACAAATTTATAACCCTAGTTATGCAAAATTCGTTTATCTGTTAAAATTACTAACACCACTATAATTAATCCACCCAAGAATATGCAAATCAAAGCTCCTATAGAGTAATTTATGAATTCTACCTTACATAAATTACCCTATCCAATAATTACTAAAAAATTGACTATAATTACAATAGACCTCAATAAAAAGAATATTATATCACTATCAATAGATCTTTAACATTAATATTCTAATATTAATTCTACCTAGAAATCCATACCACCATATATAATAGTACACGAAGAAACATTATTGCCAATATAATAATAACCTTAAAATCAATAATTAAACAACCTTTAGTTTACTAAATAAAAATTAGGAAACTAAATACATAATTAAATCTTAATATTAAAATAAACAATTACATTTTAAATGAATTAATTTAGAAAGAAATAAACTTTATTAATAGAGATAAAACTAAATTTAAACAAACTTAATTAAAAAGAAAACTAACTAAATAAATTTTTATATATATTAAAAAAAATGTGTGAGGTGGACCGGGACTCGTGGGCCCCACGGATCACCACGCCTCCCATGGTCACACCCCACCGGTAGTCCCACGTGATAGTGGGTACCACAGTGGTCTGCAACCCACTACACAGTGGTGTAAAATGTGCGGAGCAGAGTGGGGGTTGGGGGGTTTGGTGGCCCCCGCCCCCTAACAAAAAGGTTTTTTTTTAACTTTTTTTTTAAAACTTATTATATATATATATAATTTTAACAAAGAACTTATCTAACATATGCATATATATATATATATATATATATATTTTTTTTTTAATTCCTTTTTTTTTTATAATTTATCTTTTTTTTTTTTTTGATCGGTAAAAGGTCAAAGCCAGAATTTTATTAATATTAAAAATAATTTTTACAGTATAACCCCACTCGCTGCGGGCGCTGGTAGGAAAGAGTGGGGTTGAGAAAACCTCCAGCCTTGCCTGGGACAAAAGTCCTATACCTGATATAGAAATATACGTGGGCATTCCCACAACTCGAGCTTTGTCAAGATTTCATAAATACATAGGTCCGTGGGCATACCCACTACCGAAAAAATTAACAATTTACAATTTACAATTTACAAATTTTCATGACCATGATAGTTACAATTTTGATCACATTTTGAGATATCATTCTACGGTCCTATAACTTCAGAGGGAGCTTATACTTGGTGCCGAGTTGAGTCCTTCCCCCTAAAATGCATAACAGTTTCTTCGAAAACCAATGGTCAACTTATCAACTTTAAGAATAAATTTACCTTAGGTAGTGAGACCTTGTTCCGAGAGTACCTCATTAGAAATAATGGTTAGCGATTTAGAACATAAATAATCATCCTAAACAGACTATAAAGGAGTGGGATACATAATGGTAAGATAAAAATACAAAAATACATGTAATCTTATTTATAAACATTAGTGACATCTACCTAATCTTACTAAATAAATAAATTAAAACTACAAGTAATAATCTAGATATCATTATGCAGTTAATCGTTAGTAGAGGACCTAATGAAAGAGAACCAGAATTATCCATTAAAACAGCAAGCCACCCACATCTACATCATGACTACAAATAATGAATCTAGATTAATTCTAGCATTAACAACTTATAATACTATTAAGGTCCTTAGGAGAACAGTCAGCCATATAGAGAGACCTCTATATAGGTATAGACTGGTGACTCTAGAAAGATCTAGTAAGCTCGACCGATAGTTGGAAGAGTTAAGAAGGCGGTTCACATGCAGGGGTGAGCACGATCAAGGGAATGAGTGTCGAGTAGTTATATGCCACAAGCAAATGCATATAATAATGATGGCAAATCCAGCTAATAACATGAATAGTTCAACACCGCAATTTTATCTTTACACCAGACTGTATTTTTTTTATACAACAACCTCAATTTTATTTTATTATTATTATTAATTTTCACTAATAATAATGATTTCCCTTCAATAAAACATTGTTTTAATACCTATCCCTTAATAATAGAGGTAAATCCTTTCCACTATTAGTTCACTCACCAAGTAATTAGGGATTTGTTCAACATGCAATTTGACATAAACTATGGAAGGTTTCCAAATCTAATATTAATCATTTTTTTAAGAAGAGTTTTCTTATTTCTAAAGATGCAAATATAACTCTTTCTTTTCACCATTTTCTTGCGGATCTGATTAGGGGTTTAGGCAAGGACATGGTGAGTGTATGAATTTCATATTTCCATGGCAAGGAGCTATAGATCTTAGGGTTTCAAGCAAGATTAACATCATTTATCAAATTTTCCTCAAAGAAGTCTTTTTTCCTCAAATTGAAACCCTAAGGGAAATTTCAAACAGAATTCTTTCATACGAAAAACCCTATGCCCAATTGGCATTCAACACCCAAAAATTAAACCTTTATGCTCACAAGCACAAATCTAACATGCAAACTTGAAGGAAAGTACAAAATTGAACCAAGATCACATTTTTCAATTCTAAATCAATGAAATCACTAAATACCTCAAACAAGGAATATCACACAAAGGGTCCTAGATTTCAGATGCATGGAAGACGGGGATCTGAAAGCTAGAATTCAAAGGATGAATACCCTACCTTAATAACAAATAAGAAACATAATTCCACAAATCCAAGCAAGAGAATCCATAAATCCAAGCAAGCTCTCTCAAAACTCCAATCACCTGATTTCTCCTTCTCCTTGATTAAACAACCTCCAAAAGGGCTTTCAATCCAAAGATATAGATAATCCAAGCAATCAGGTTTTTAAAAAGTGAAAACCCTAAAGGGAATATAAATTATCTAATTATTAATTAAAATAAATTCTTTATTTTCAATTTCACTTAAAGTATGCAAACTCAACTTTAGAATATAAAAGCAAAGTGTTAAATTGAATATGCATGAGAATATATTTCAATTAAGTTAATTAACCATGCAACTTAAAGTAATATTCAATAATTCAACTATGCACAATTAATTATAATTAATTGAATTTAATATTTATTAAACCTTAATTATTTTAATCAAGACTTAATAATTAAATATAGGCATTTAATTAATATTTAATTATTAAATAGCCATATATTTCATATATCAATGTTTTAACCTTATTATAGGTGCAATAATTAACATTAATATTTAGCATAAATATTTATTAAATAAATTAAGCTAAAAGAATAATTAAACCATCTAAAACCCATCTAAACATATAAACCACTGAAACAAACAAACAACTGAAATAGAAACCCAACACATACAAACAAGCTCACGAATCCACGTCAGTTGACAGATTCAAGCACTAGGATAGTCAATCAGATTCTTGTCCATTTATAGGACAAAATAAGGGTTTAGGGTATGGATGTGGACCTGATATTATCTCCCCTCTCTTGCTATTGAGATATTATGATAGGGCACGCTCACTCCTGCAAATTCAGGGGAGACGTAGCCCAATACCTGCAAACCTGTCATCACAAAGATGAACATACATGCATATAATATAACAACAATGGTTGAGACTAGTTTATCTGGTGGATCTCACCGAAGAAAGTAACTATGACTCTTTCCCATAACATATCAAGAACGTCAAACAGTAATGCAAAACATAAAAATGATCCATGTGCATATAAATCTAGAGTCAGTATTGTCAAAAAACCATAATCGAAATGACATCCTAACATATACATAAGAATCATGAAATAACCATAAATCATATGAAAACAAGAGATATAATAAACTAAGAAATGAATCAATAACACACTGAAATGTGATACATAAATATCCTCAAAACCATCTGAAATAAACCACACATACATGAAAAGGCCTAAAAGAGTTCGGCAGCCGAAACTCAAAAGCAAACTTAGAGGTGGCTATTACATAGAGAGCATAAGTACAAGCCTAATAAATTCAAGTCTAAATATTAGAAGTGTTATTATGTTGTTGATGAAGGTGTAAATAATGATGAATCTAAAAAGAGTGAAGGTGAGACTGTGTTTATTGCTATCAAAGATTAAAATGTTGGTTTCTTGAATCAGGAAAGATCTTTGGTTTGACACGTGTTTAAGAAAGATGAATGGGTTATTGATAGTGGTTGTTCACATCACATGACTGGAGATAAAATAAATTTTTTGAAGTTGGAGAATTATGAAGGTGGTGTTTTTAAATTTGGTGACATTACTCCTTGTATGACCAAATTTGGTGACATTGATGATGTCTTATATGTTTAAGGACTGAGGCATAATCTTTTGAGTGTTGGACAACTAGTTGATAAAGGTTACAACTTACAATTCAAGGATGGAATGTGAAAAATCATTGGAAGCTCCAGAGTTGAGATTGCATTAGGTACAAAGACCAAAGTAATGCATTCCATTTAAATAATGCAGAGAATAGATGTATGATTGCAAAGATTGATGACAGTTGGTTATGGCGCAAAATATTTTGTCATGTAAACTTTGATAACATTGTGAAGATAAGTACTACAGAGGCAAAGAGATATTTACCTAAATTGGTGAAGCCTGCTGATGCGACGTGTAAGGAATGTTAGTTGGGTAAGCTAGCTAAATCTACTTTCAAAAGTAAGACCTATTATTCAACTGGATTATTAGATTTGGTACATAATGATTTATGTGACCCTGCTAGAAATAGAAGTTATTATGGAGATCGATATTTCATTTTATTCATTGATGAGTACTCAAGGATGATGTCGGTTACATTTTTTAAGGTGAAGTTTGAGGCATTTGAAAAATTTAAGATCTTGAAAGCTATGGTTGAGACCGAGATGGGTATGAATCTGAAATATTTTAGATCTGAAAGTGGTGGTGAGTTTACATCTAGTTAATTTAATGCATTTTGTGAAGAGCATGAAATAAAGAGTTAAGTGTCTCCTCCACGGACCCCACAACATAATGGTATGTAGAGAGAAGAAATAAAACAATCCTTGAAATTATGATGATTGAAGGAAATGTAACAAAGATTTATTGGAGAGAAGTAGTTAGCACCGTAGTCTATACATTAAACCAAGTTCAAATCAAGCATGGCGCTGGTAAGACCTCTTATGAGATTTTCAATGGTCATGTCCCTACGGTGAAATACTTTAGAATTTTTGGAAGCAAATGTTATATCAAAAGAGATGAATATTTAGGGAAATTGGATCCTAGATGTGATGAAGGAATATTTCTTAGTTACTCTATAAAGAGAAAAACATACAAATGTTATAACAAATTGGATGAAAGTTATTAGAAATAAGCTAGATCTTGCAGTTATGATCAGATGATGAAGAAGACAATCAGGTAATGAAAGCACAAAATCTGAATCACATTCAGAATGGTTTGGTAAATCAAGATGAAGAAGTTGCAAATTTGGAAGAAGTGGAGACACAAGAGTTGGCTACAAATACAAATCTGAAGAGTCCAATGTATCCAAGGTTAAATCATTCAAAAAATTAGATTATTGGCTATAGGAATCAAGGCGTTGAGACTAGAGGAATAATTGCTAGAAATGAAATTTGTTTGACTTCTAAGATTGAACCTAAGGTGTTGATAAAACATGAAAATATGAAATTTGGGTTAAAGTTGTAATGACCTAAAACTGGTCATCTAAGCCCTAGATCCCTAATCTCAATTATTTATCAAGAAACCCTAATCTTGATGATTCTAAGTCCTAAACCAAGCATGCAATTTATTAATTTCAAGCTGATCTAACCTAAATCCTAGGTCCTAACTAATCATCGTACTTAATTAATTAATTAATTCCTAAAAATACATTACATTGGAAAATAAACCTTAAGTTAATTATTTAATTGATATTCTAAAATATTAATAAAATAAATGGCTAAATTTTCAATAAAATCCAAAAAGGAATTAGATTAATTAAATAAAAACAAAATGTGGATTTATAATATTTTAATTATTAAAAATACATATTATGTCATCAATTTTAGTTAACTAGTTTTCAAATTGGAAACAAGTTTGTTTTATTCAGTTAACTTATTCTTATCTTTTTCTAATTTTGGTAACAAGGTTGTTAACTAAAAACTAATTTTGGAAGTTTCCAAAATAACTGACCAGTTAGTTCAGTCAACTGAATCTCTCAACCAATCATCTTCTTTGCACATGGATTGTGCTTCCTCAAATTGAATCTTGTCCATTCTTTGGCTTTCAATCTTGATCGTTGATTTGAGAGAGATTTCTATAAAAGAGAACCTCTTTTCCTTCACAAAGAACCTAGATTTTGATTATCGTTATTATACTATTTTGAGCATTCAAGAATTCAAGCATTTTTGTATTCTTCTATTTGATTACTTAGTTTTGTTAATTATTTCAGTTGCATGCAAACTTCATAATCTAGAGCACTTTTAAATTTGGGATTTTAAAAAGCACAATCACAATCAATTTGGTGCTTTAAAATCAATCTAATTAGCTTTGAATCAATCTTAAATTTGCATACTAGATCAATCATTTAGTTTCTTTAAATCCTTCGCTTAGAACATATGTAGTCACAGAACTTTACGATGACCTGAGAGAGAAGTTCAAACTCCTGCCTACTAGAAGGCAATGAGTCAGTTTTGGTTAGCTTAAATAGGTTTTGTATCTTAATTTCCATGTTTTGTTTAACTAAAAATGCAATGATTCATTGAAGTGTGTGTTTGCAATTTGCAGGTACTTAGACACTTTTCACACACACATTTTTGGTGCCCACCATCAGGAAGAAACTTCTATTCTATCTCATTTCTCTTTTAATTTCCACACTTTTTTGGATTTCAGACATTCTGTCCTGTACGAGTTCTTAGAAACTCATACGATTTTTGGGTTGCTTTCATACTCGTTTCTCTGTATTTCACCATAAAATTGTATGGGAGCCTACCTATACTTGTATTGTGTTGTTGTGTAACTCGTACAAGTTTAGACATTTTTACATTAAAAACAACATGCTTTCTTTGGATTTATAATGTTAATGAGTTTCATGATTGTTGTTTTGTGGTTGTTTTTCCAATTTGCAGCATAACTGTGGTTCATAGGACATTTTGAAAGAAGACAATAAACAAAATACTAATGCTTTTGTCTTGCAACTTGTTGTGATCGATAAGAAACCAAACTTGCTTGTGTGTGTCTATTGTATCACTTTATTAATTAGGAATGCACATGCAAGACTTTTTAAAATGAACTTATGTTTTGACTTTTAGGAATGGAAATAGTGTCAGGAGATTATGCCCTCACCCTTTTAGGGATGAACCAAAATCCATAAACATTGTTGTCATTTTCCGTTTGAGACTTACAACTTAAGAGGGTCTATACAAGTGGGAAAAATTAATCACCCTTGGAGAATGACCCAAGTAAGAATGACCTAATTCCAAGCTTCTTCGACTCACTATAATCAAACACTTCCTTGAGAGAAAATCCTCAAAAGATAAGTGGCATTTGAGCTTCTTCTTGGCTCTTGCCTAACACATAGTAGGGCTTGTGGATCTCAATCACATATCATGATTACTGGTGCTAAGGTGCTATGTGGGGTAAGTGGCCTCAATCGTGTTTATGTGGACACAAAGGATATAATTAAAATATACCCTTACTAAAACCCTTTTCAAAATAGTGGCCAAAATCCTTTCAACTTGTTGATACAGGTGTTGTGAGACGCCCATGCCTAAGAAACCTCTCATGTACCCCTCTTGTTGAGACAGTAAATTTATCAAGATTTATGGATCTTGAGAAATTGAAAGCTTGGTAGGCCCGAGAAGTATGTATCATGGAGGGGAGCCAATACTACCAAGCTTCTAACTGCTCAACTTGAATGGGTATTTTATTATAAGAGGATTCAAACAAGTATTTCCCATTTCTCACCACCTAGGAATAGGGTTTGATTGTTGTGCTTGGTTCTATAATATCTTCATGATGTGTCTTGTGTGAATGAAACATCAAAATAGACACCAAAACAATCAAAACGAGCAACAAAATGATCAAACGCTTCTAAGATTGCACTTTTAGGTGTTAAATTGTCAAATCTTGTACGAGTTTCCATTCTAGTCCATAAAATTTAGGATCTTCATCACTAGTTTCTCGTATCAGAGATACCCAATACTCATATCAGATTGACCCATTACTTGTATGAGATTGGGCCATTCTGTGATCTGACATTGATTCTCGTATTAGACCTATGAGATACTCATATTGAGCACTATATATACTCACATAGGATCTTTGTATTCAGTATCAAAACTCAGAAAATTAGTCAAAATGTTGTCCAAGTTGGTATTATGTTGTAACAGTTTTATCCATATTTGCACAAATCTGTATTTTGACAACATCACTACTAGTTTGTCATTGACTACAATCTGTTGACAGTCTGACCTGATTGTTGTTTCAAAGTCTTATTTTGTTGTGCTAGTCCAAGTGACTCATTATTTTATCATATTTGTCTACATTGTTCTTATCCTGAGTTGCAAGAGAAGGTCCATTAACCTTGACTCAAGATCAGAGTCTTTGCTTCTCCTTTTCACTTGGACATTATCTCTTTGTCTTCTTAGGTCTTGGCCTTAGTCAATACTTTAGACATCACCTTAGTGCTAGTTAGATGAATCAACTGGTTAATGATAGTATGGACTAGGAGTTATTTTAGAACACTCTATGCAGAAGGATAGTTTCCTCTACTTACAGAAAACCCTCTTTTTTAGGAACAACTAAACACTACACATGAGTCAGTTTTTTTCGGTAACATACTGCTTGATTCAACCATGTTCGGAGAAAACAATCATGATGTTGAAATGCCACTAGAGTATGAAGATCCTGAAAACTTTGAGGAGGAAGTTAACAAATTTCTACAAGACCAAGCATTCCTCAAAGTAATGAAGGTTATCATGAACATAGATAAAGAGCAATACTTTTTAGAATTATCTCAACAAGGAGCCCAACTTCCCTCTCATTATAGAGTGGAAGATATCATTGCTAAAGAGGAGGAAACTCATATGACACTATTAACCAAAAATATTCAAGATTTGCAAACAAAAATACAAGCAATGAAATAGGAAAAGGAGAAACCAATGACAAAATTCTCTATGGACACCATTTTTCCATTTCCTTTCGATAAAGATTTGCACTTACCTCCATTTCCACGTAGAGTAGAAATCCCCAAATTTGACAAATATAGTGGTCATTCTAACTCACAAGACCATATTTAGGAAATTTTCCCTATGTACAGAGTTTATGCACATGAAAATGTATCACATGCATCTCTTTCCTTGAAGCTTAGGTGGTCAAGCTATCAAGTGGTTTTCAAAGTTACCCATTGGGATCAAAAATTTTAACGAATTGATGAATCTATTTTTACAATAGTATTCATATAACATACAACATCCCGTGTCTATGATCAAATTATGTAGCATTCAAAAATAGACGGGAGAATCATTCTTGAATTTTATTCAGCGATGGAGAAGAGTATTTTCTAGATATCCATGACTCATTTTTGAGTCCAAAAAGATAGATATATTTACCAATGCATTACTCAAACAGTATAATTACCCACTTCAAATGCAAGATCTTTCTACTTTTGATCAACTTGTGAAGATTGCACAGAAGATTGAAAATGTGCTTGTCAAGAAAGGTGAAATCTCCCTTTCAAAAGGAATGAAATTTTATTCCAGTTCCAAAGACAAGACCAAAAACTGGAATAAAAACAAGCATGTAGCCAATGATGAGGTAGTAAATAATGTTTCTCCCCAACCCAAACCAGCAATATTTAACTTGACAAGTGGTTGAAAATCCCTAAAAGATGCTATAAACACCAAAAAGGTACCCTCCAAAGGGGTTAGTAACCTCATGAAAGAAAAACCTTGGGTTAAACGCAAGAGGGAATTTGATCCTTTGGGTGTGTCTTATGAATCAACCCTTAATACAATACTAGAAAACAAACTGATCACATTGCCAGATAACTCCAAGCCATACGAACCAGAGGTGAAACCAAAATGGTGGAGAGATAATGATTACTGTGCATATCACAGAAATAAGGACATACAACAAAGAACTATCTGAGGTTAAAACATGAAATCCAGGACCTCATTGATAGTTAAACAATTATAGTTGACAATCATGAAATGAACATTGATCATAAGGCATTTAAGAATCCCTTGCCTGTATATGAGAAATCAAAATCTTCTAAACAGGGTGCTAGGACTAACCACACCTACAACACCCTAAATGATAAGGTCATCCATATGATTGAACCAGTCTCTCCTGAGTACTGCAATGCTATCATTGTTAAAAATGATAAGAAAGAGTCTAGAATAGAAAACACCATGACTCGCGCGCAAGAAAAGGTCACCTTGGGCAAAGGAGGATCTTCAAACTCCTCCTCATCTCAAAATCAACTGGCGGCATCCAAATAGTGGGTGCCAATCAACAAACAATTGACCATGAATTCCTCCAAGGTATCACAATCTAAACAACTAGCTTCATCCCATGCTGGAGGCTATATCATCATCGAGCAATTTCAAAGAACAAATGACCAGATTTTGATATTTGAATTTCTCAAAATCTCTCTGGATCACAAAGCGATCTTAGATAAAGCTTTGTCAACCTCCAATGTCCCTAATAACATGGATTTGGATCAGTTTCAATCTATGGTTGGTCATTTGACTTCACCACATTACCTATTTTTCCAGAGGAAGATGATAAATCCCTGAGTCATCTACATAATCTTCCATTGTATATTGAAGTCACGGCTCATAAAAATCATGTCAAATGAGTCTTGATAGATGGAGGTGCAAGGTTGAACATCTGCACATACAAAATGATTGAGCAATTGGGATTTTCATAATATGTTATTGATCCAAAGAAGAAAATTACCATAAAGGCATATGATGAACAAGAGAGATATTTCAAAGGTCTCATAAATCTTCCCATTAGAGTGGGTCCTATAGAGGGCTATGTCACTTTCCAAGTGCTAGATCTTCCATTGGCTTCCAAAGTCTTGTTGGGAAGACCCTGGATTCATGAAATGCAAGCTGTCCCATCCACCTACCATCAGTGCCTCAAGTTTTCATTCAATGGTGTCAAATTCAAAATTACTATAGACACTATCTACACATGTAATGCACTACATCAGGTAGTAGACACTCTCCTACCCCATAATAGAGAGGGTTTAACTTTAGAGTCAACCAATGACTTACTAAAAGAAATAGAAAAGAAGTTGAAGATAAAGGACATTGGTATGGGTGGATACATAGTGGAATCTGTACTATCAATCACTTTTCTTCCCACATCACCTAGGTATTATGGGAGACCTTCAGAAGAGATGAAACCAACAACATCTTGAGCAATACATGATGGTGAATTTGTTAAAGCCAACATACCATTAGAGGATGAGAAGGAAGAACAAGCTAATTTGGAATGGCTATATAAGGAGCCTAAAAATAATGAGATAAAGCAATGTGAAATATCCCCAGAAACATATGGAGTGGGGTATGAACTGGCTCAAAAAATGGGTTATTCAGGAAAGGGGCCCGTTGGATGTAATTAAAATGGACTCCAAGAACTAGTTTCTATTGAATTATGACAACCTAGAGACACAAATGGTCTAGGGTTCTTATCAAGGAAAGAACAAAGAGACAAGAATTGTCTAGATAAAGAAAAGAGACATCAGGTTCATATAGATGAAGAAGAACATAACACAATAGAACAAAGCACTGACACACCCACTTGCAAGTGGGATGATTCTAATGATTTTGATTAGGAAGATGTGTATCCTTGTCATATTCCTCCCAATATCCTATCTCTTATTTTTAAAGAAGAAAAACCCCAAGTTAATGCTACTAAAGAGCATGTTCTAGAGGAAACAACAATGGCTTCTAATCAGTCAGATACTACTACATCTGAACAAGATCCAGATATAGAATAAGGGAATCTAACCATAGTAGAGTTCTTAGACAAAACTCATCCAAACTAGGGGAAATGAGTGGACTTCACTCATATCCTAAATATGGTAGATTATGCTAAAAAAAAATCTCATGAGTATGTGTTTGATAGTTTGTTAGAAGGGACTCAAGACAAGGAGGTGGACAATGTACAACAATACATAACTCTGTTTAAGATAGGTGAAGGTTTAGGGTCCAGGTGTGATGAGTTAGATCCTCTAATCTTATACATGGGCTTTGATGATGTTGTTAGGGATGTTGCCAATTTAAACACATCTATGCAGGGTACTGATTTAGGTCTCTATGTGATGGTCCAAGTTTATGATAAACATACTGTGAATACCCTTGAACATGTCAATTCATTACCCCTCCTACATCTTGAACTCATTGACTAGGGTTTGCAAACAAAACCCATAAATATCCCTACATTTCCTAATGAGTACAGGTTATCATGCTACCTGAATGATGTCAAACATATCACTTCTTCCACTAGCACACCTAGTGTGAATATGAATGAAGTAGATATAAGGTACCACAGTCATAAAATTAAATTCAAAAAGAAAAATGTTCTAAAAGCGAAAACCACATTGTGGCAGTTTCAGAACATAAAATAGTCAAAAGAAAAGACACATCCAATGGTGAAATCCTTTCTAGGGTCCCAATGTTCACATGTTGTATCGGTTCAATCAATACTGATGATCGCTCTTGGAAGTGACTAGGTAGGATATCAAGTACCCCTTCGCTAAATTATTTAATGAGAAAAAAATCAACTTTGCATGGAGTTATTTAGACATGCCAGGCTTGGATCCAGATCTGATCAAGCACCATCTCTCTATCGCACCATGAGTCAAACTAGTAAAATAGAAGCTTCAAAAAATGAATCCTCATGTTGCTTTGTTGATTAAAGCTAGACTGTTATGTCAAGTGGATTTTAAACATTGTATGAGTATCCAAACTAGAAAAATCTATCCAAGTCTGTACTGACTTCAGGGACCTGAACAAGGATTGTCCAAAGGATGAATTTCCTTTGTCCAACATTGATATTATTTTGGACATGACAACTAGACATGAAATGTAATCTCTCATGGATGGTTTCTCTTGATATAACCAGATCAAGATTGCTCTAGAAGATTAGGAAAAGATAGCTTTCATATGTGCTTGGGGCACCTTCTGTTGGAAAGTTATGCCCTTTGGAATGAAAATGCAAGAGCTACTTATCAAAGGACTATCACAACAATATTCCATGACATGATGCACAAAAACATGAAAGATTATGTGGATGAAACACTAGTGATGGGGAGCCCCTCTCCTAGAGCCTTCTAGCTCTCTCTAAGACCTTCTCTTGGTTTTCTTTAGGGTCTCTATCTCTACCCTAACTAGAGGATTCCTCTTTGATCCCCAATTTTACTAGGATCTCTCCACCAACTTCAAACTCTTCACTAATCTCTCCTCCATAACCTTCTTACATCCATGGCTTAACTAGCCTCCTACCACTTCAATGGTGTCAAATTCTTAAGGATTGGTTTCCTAACTCCTCTTAGGTCTAATCCAACCTCTATGGTTTCAATTTTTTGCATCCTTCACCCATTTTTCAATCGGGTTCCAAAATACTATCCTTTTAGGCCTTGTAGCCTTTTTAGGCCTATTAGCCCTCCTAATCACTGAAAAGGTGGATTTTCTCCTAAAATCCCTTAACACACCTAGAAAAAAATTGCATATTCTTTGTGGTTTTTTCCTCACCTTAGATATTTTCTAGGTCTCCAATTCCCACACTATCCGTACAGTGGACTTCTACCAAACCCCTAAAAACAAGGGTTTCTAGGCATGAAGACTAGTTTGGTTTCTTAGGCTTCTTTAGCTAATCAAATGAGTTCCTCAGAACTTCTCCTTCCATCATAAGGTCTAAAATTCATTCCCCCAAATTCCTCTAATCTTGATTGGCACACACCAATCACTCAGCAACCTCCATTGCCTCTGCACTGTTCAGTCACCCGAGACAGAATAACCAGTACTCGCCTAGGGCCTAAATGTTCTCAAGCTTCCCCTACACACACACACTCCACAAGAAATATCTACAAAGTATATACAAGGATCTAATGGATTCCAAGTGGTCATGGAGTTTGAACCATGGGAACACCAAGAAAAGCCATCTTTTACATGACTGGACCAAAACTGGCAAGTGATTTCACAAAATACAAGAAATTAAAGAAAGGCTAACCAGAAATAACAAGTAACTAAGCCAATGCCACAGAGATCTAAGGAATTAAATTTTAAACACTCTCCATGCTTTCATTCAATCCATTCAATCTACAAAAGTGTTGGATGATGGCTCTGTTGTTAGAGTAATTATCTTTTTACATTTATTAATTAGATCACTTTGATTTAATTAATTAAATTATTTATTACTCTAGTTTACTTAAGCTATCTCTTAGGTGCATTATAATTAATATTTATATTAATTATTAATGTACAACCTAGCTTTTCTATTTTTAGGGTTTCATTCACCTTTATAGGTTGAACTTTGTAGTTCTTTCTTCATTAATTAAGATTACAATTTAGCTCTCACTTCTTGAGCTACTTCTGAGTTCTTCTCCTTCCATCTTCCTACTTCTTTCTTGTTATAGGTTTCTTGTATGCAGGTGTTCTTCAGGTTCTGTGGATTTGTCTCTCAAATCCTACATGGTATCAGAGCTTCCCTGTTGCTGCTTGGTCTGAAGGTTTTGAAGCCGTGTTTCAAAGATGAAAGCCACAGCTTCTCTAAGATTTTTTTTTCTTCATTCTAGAGGAGGTACTCTTTTCTGGTACACTTTGAGTGAAAACGGATGCCACCATCACACTCAAAAGGCTTAGGGGAGTCAAAAATCATATAAATTTTTTTTTTTTTGGCCACAACAACCTCTGGGAAAATATTTCTCCCTCCTAGGCCGTACAACACGCAAATCGATAAAAAAATTTAAAAAATTAAAAAAAAACCTTTTTTTTAAGGTTTTTAGGGTGCAACCAAACTCAACCAAAGCGGCCACCACTGCGCCACCCCGACCCGGCCCTGACCGGCGCACCACCCACCGGCCACTGACTGACTGCTGGTGCAGCCCCCAGTAGTGCTGCCACCCAGGAGTCGCCCAGGAGAAACCCAACCGCCACCTCTGTAGTAGCCCGCCGCTTCCTACCACCGCCAACAGCATTAGGTGATGTCATCCCTGACATCACCTACCAGCAAATTTTTTTGGCAAAACTTTCAAATTTTCTGGCTAAATTTTCATTTTTTGGCGATAGGCCCATGACGTGTCGACGGATGTCAAATTTTTCCCCGAGTTCTGTGACGGTCGTTTGATCGTCAAATTTTTTGTTATGTCTGGTTTTTTTCAGAGAGCTATTTTTCAGAGCAGTTGGTTTTTTGACCGTAGCTTAGGCATACAATGTGTATTTTTTTAAAAATAAGATATCGTCGGAAAGGTGTTTTCGAGCCGGAAATGATTGTGCTAGTCTTGTTTTCTGATTCAGCCATTTGAGCTCTCAATTTTGGAGTTGAAGTAGGGGCTTAAGTTTCCTCCCTCTTTGCATCTGGCATCTAGGTTTTCTTCTCATTTTTTGTGCTTTCTATAGCTGTTCTTTGTTGTACAGGGAATAGATTTATACATTGTGGGGGTGCATTTACTTTTTATACTTTACTTTAGCAATGACCCTTCTAGTTCCATCTACTTCTCTCAATGTCGGACCCCTCTATGGCCAGACTGACACCACACAATTATCACACCTAGAAAGCACACATGACCAGGCTAATCATGTCACGTGGCTTATGGTCATGTCTGGATGGGAACCAACCTATTCTGTAGCGTCTATTTGAGGTCCTTCAGCATAGAAAAAAATGGATGAAGCCATGGGTTTGATTGCACTGCACATTTCAGACAGCATCCTATTTCATGTAGATGGTTTGACCACTCCTCGCGCCTATTGGGGAAAGTTTGCAGATCTGTTTGGCATAGTGAATGCATTCAGGGCACTTTAGCTTGATGTAGAGTTGACATCCTTGTCTCCTAATAGTTTTTCCACCATTGAGGACTTCTTGATGAAGTTCAATGCTCTCCGATCACTTTTACAGGGATGTGGGAAGACCAAATTAGATGATGAGTGTATATTTTTGATACTCTCAAAGCTTCATGGAGAGTTCCAAATTTTCTCCTCCACTTTCTATTCCACTATGGATGCCTTGGGTCCTAGGCACAATATTCCTTCCTTTGCGGCCTTCTATGATCGATTGACTCGAGAGAATTCAAAGATTCAACAGTTGAATGATGCTTCAGGTTCTATGAGCCATGCCTTGGTTGCTCACCCATCTCCACAAAAACTAGAGAAGAAATAGGTATCATCATTAATAGAATCTTGGAAGGATTCTCCTTCCCAAAATTCCTCTGGCCCACCTCCTTCACCTAAGGGGAAATCGAAGACAAACAAACCCAAGTGTACTTATTACAATAAGTTCAATCGTGATGAGTCTCAGTGCTTTCAGAAGAAGGTAGATGGATATGCCCAACATAATGCTGATTTGACAGCTCATCTTCATAAGAGCAACATTAATATTCCTTCTTCCTCTTCTCGCTAGTCTTCTTCATCATCATCTCAGGAAGATGGGTCAGACAAAAGAAAGGGTCATGCCTTATGTGCATCTCCTATAGCTCCCTCTTTTAGGTGGTTGCTGGATTCTGGTGCTTCACATCATATGGCATCTTCTCAGAGTTCCTTCTCATCTTTTGCGGCCTCTCCTACCCCACACATCTTGATGGGGAATGAAACTGTTATGCCTATGTGTGGTCAAGGCTCTATTGTAATTGATGGTCATGCATTCCATGATGTACTATGTGTTCCATCCTTGTCATCAAACCTTCTCTCCATTTATTAGATTGCTCACAGTGGGACAGAGAAGATAGTTGAGTTCACTGCAGATTCTGTGCATATTAGAGATAGTGTGACTGGCCACATTGTTGCTACAGGGATAGTTGATCATGCCACCCTCCTATACTCCTTCTCCCATTTTGGTCCACCATCTCCAGTGTTAAAGAATATCTCTCCTACTTCACGAGTACCTAGTGAGAAGAATTCAGGTCACCTGAACTTTTGTGTTGCTCCTGAGATCAGTGTTGTGGCTTCTCCACCTCCTCCTCCTGTTGCACGTGCATTTGTTCAACATGATTCTTCTTCAACAATCCCTGTTATGGTCACTCCCTACATTGAGCCTTCCCCTCTAGTTTTTGAAGGAATATCTAAGGACATTCATCTCCTCTTAGCCGACAGATTCAGCCCATCTATTGCTCCACCTTCATTGGGGATTTGATTCCAAGAGTCTCATTGATTCTCCTTTGAGCACCAGCTTGGCCTTCCGGTTTCACCTCTCATTCAGGGGTTTCCTTGTTACTTTGTGCCTTTTTTTCTTCCACATTGGAGTTCCATTGGTTCGATCATTCCTACAGGGTTTCCATCATTCTAGGGGAGCTTTGGTGTCTAATCCCTCTCTCATGGGGGGTTTGATTGTACTTATGGTTTTCAGAGAGTCTCTTGAGCCATTCTTTTCTGCTTTTTTTTTTTATCTCTTCTTGAAGTAGGGTTTTTCCCATGTGGTTTTCTCTATTTCTCTACTTTACAGAGATTTGGTTGTGCTTCGGTACCTGATCAGGCCTTGTTGCTGGGACCCATTTTCCTGCTATCATAGCTATGCTAGGTTAGCTTACCTCTTGAGCTTCGCTTAAGGGGGGGTCTTAGAGTAATTATCTATTTACACTTATTAATTAGATCAATTTGATTTAATTAATTAAGTTTTTTATTACTCTAGTTTACTTAAGCTATCTCTTAGGTGCATTATAATTAATATTTATATTAATTATTAATGTGCAACCTAGCTTTTCTAGTTTTAGGGTTTTGTTCACCTTTATAGGTTGAACTTTGTAGTTCTTTCTTCATTAATTCAAATTACAATTTAGCTGTCACTTCTTGAGAAACTTTTGAGTTCTTCTCCTTCCCTCTTCCTACTTCTTTCTTGTTACAGGTTTCTTGTATGCAGGTGTTCTTCAGGTTCTGTGGATTTGTCTCTCAAATCCTAGATCTGTAACTTAATTACACTGCAAATTGATTTTTTCCAATAACCAGTCCATACAATATGTAATCTAACTATCATATTAGGGTTGAATTCACCTTATATACTTTCATTCCTCATGTCTAGACCCTCTGGTCAAGATTTGGGCATCATAAGAGCCAATTCCTAAAATCTAGGAAATGTTGTCATGACAACTTTTGTCAAAATGACATTTTCTTCACTTTGATGGTCCTATTTGGTTTCAAACCTTACCAAATGACCTCTAATGACTTAGAAACATTAAAAACTTAAAAATCTTCCCATTTTGGAATTTTGGTCAACCCTTTGACCTTTTGGTTGACTTATAGGATCTAGACCCCTAGAATCAAATTTGACTCAACCACACACAAACCCTAATCTTTCCTTACACTAAACACACCTAAAACACACTAGGGACTTTATCACATAGTCCTGATTAATGGATGGTTGGCCAAACCAACCTACAAGCCAAAATTTCTAAAGACCTTCCTTAAGACCTTAGGGTGCTCCTACACCATCCTCCCCCTGCAACAAGCAAGTTAAGGTACCTGTGGTGTCACGAACTCCTAACTGATTCCATGCTTCTTGAAGTCACTCTTAGCTATCCAAGTGGCTTCTGACTCTGATTGTTGTCTCCACTTCACTAGATGCTCCATATAGACTTTGTGTCTTATCTTCTTCTTTACTCTTGAATCCAATATCTTTTCCACTTGTGGCTTGACTTGTTCAAGAGTCTTGAAATCTCCCACATCCTTATGCACCTCTGTACTATACTACAACTCATCCATATCTGGCCCCTTATACTTGATCAAATCCTTCACATTGAAGATTGAAGAAATTGACATCTAGTCCTTGGGCAACTCCACCTTGTAAGCATTGGGTCCATACTAAGCCAATATCTTGCAAGGTCCAATTATTTTCATCTGTAGCTTACTAGGTATCCCCTTTTGTAGTCTTTCCTTATTCAGGAACACCATTACTAACTCGCCTACTTCAAACTGCAACTCTCTTCTTCCCTCATCTATTTTAGCCTTCAACTTCTGATTGGCCTCCATTAAGGTCTTTTTCACTTGCTCATGGACTTCCTTCATTGATTGTGTGAAGTCATCAGCATGTCCACTAACTCCCTCATATCCTTTGAGGTCTCTAAGCTCCATCACACCCCTTGAATTTGCCCCATACACAATCTCAAATGGAATTTTCCATGTATTCCTATTTGTGCTATCATTATAGGAAAATTTTTCCTATGGGATAACTTGCTCCCATCCTTGTCCATATTCCTTTCTCAGACATCTTAGTAAGTTCCCAAGAAATCTATTGATTACTTCAATCTTCCCATCCATTTGAGGATGATAGGTAGATCTATGAGATAAGTTTGTACCTAGTCTCTTCCATAGGGTCTTCCAAAAGTACCCCATGAACTTCACATCCCGGTCTGCAATAATGCTCATTGGTAGGCCATGAATCCTCACTATCTCCTTGAAGAACAAGTAGTCAATATGGCTGGCATCATGTATTATTTTTCATGGTATGAAGTGGCTCATCTTGCTAAACCTGTCTACCACTACAAACACACTGTCTAAACCAATTAGAGTCCTAGGTAACCCCACTATGAAGTCCATACTTATGCACTCCCAAGGTCTACTTGGGATGGGTAATGGCTGGTAAAGTCCTGCATTTGATGAAGTTCCTTTAGCCTTCTAACATATGCCACACTGCTCCACATATCTTCTCACTTCCTTCTCCATCTTTGGCCACCAATAGAACCTTTCCACTAATTCCAATGTCTTATTTAGTCCAAAGTGTCCACTTAGGCTCTGATTATGTTTCTCCTGAATGAGGTTCTCCCTCATTGAGCCTTTTAGAACACAAAGTTGACTGTCTTTGAATAGAAACCCATTCTATAATCTATACTCTACAAACTCACTATGAAAGTGATTCTCAATATCTTTGCACACTTTGTAAATTTCTCAAAAATTTGAATCTCCCTCATATAGGTCTTTAAAACCTTCAACTCCTAAAATTTGCAACTGAATCTATTGGATGGTGAGTATTCTCCTACTAAGGGCATCTGCAACTTTTTTTTCACCCTCTTCTTATGTTTTATAGTGAAGGTATATGACTGTAGGAACTCCATCCATTTTATGTGTCTCAAGCTAAGCTTGTCTTGAGTGTTTATGTAACTCAATGCTTGGTTGTCTGTGAAGACAACAAAATCTTTAGGCAATAGATAATGCCTCCACTTCTTTAAGGCTTTCACAAGAGCATATAGCTCCAAGTCATAGGAAGAGTACCTAGACTTAGCCTTATTTAGTCTTTCACTGAAAAAGGCCACAAGCCCACCTTCTTGACTTAGGACAACTCCTACTTCAATTTTGCTTGCATCACACTCCACAATGAATGGTTTATCAAAGCTAGGTAACAAAAATATAGGTTGAGTGGCTACTTCTCTTTTCAACCTTTCAAACCCTTTATTAGTTTCCTTAGTCCATATGAATTTAGTCTTCAATCCTCCTTTGATAGTCTCTAGGACTGGAGCACAAATCTCACTGAATCTTGTAATGAAATTCCTGTAGAATTGGGCTAACCCATGGAAGCTCCTAACTCCCATCCCTATCTTAGGAGTAGGCCAGTTCAATATAGCCTCTACTTTCTCTTTATCCATTTTAAAATCACCCTTGGAAACTACAAAGCCAAGGTAGACTAACTCTTCCTTCATGAACTCACTCTTCTCAAGGTTTATGGTGAGTTTCTCCTCCTACAACTTCTTCAACACTAACTCCAAGTGTTTCGTATGATCCTCTTTGGTTTTACTAAATTTGAGGGTGTCATCTAAATAGAAAACTAAAAAAACTCCTATATAGTCCTTCAAGACCTCATTCATCACCCTCATAAAGGTGCTTGGTGCATTGGTAAGCCCAATGGGCATAATTAACCATTCATATAACCCCCCTATAGTCTTAAATGCAGACTTCCACTCATCACCTTCCTTCATCCTAATTTTTTAGTACCCACTCTTCAAGTCAATTTTAGAGAAGTACTTAGCACCCCCCAAGCAATCCATCAAGTCTTCTCTTCTAGGAATTGGAAATCTATACCTGATATTTATCCTATTTATTTCCATAGAATTAGTACACACCCCCCACTTACCTCCCTTCTTAGGAGCAAACACCACTGGGATAGAACAAGGGTTGCTGCTTTTCCTAATCAATCCTTGATTCAACAACTCTTGCACCTACCTGGCTATCTCCTTATTTGTCTCTGGTGTCATCTTGTATGCAGGTTTGTTTGGCAAGGATGCTCCTGGTATGAAGTCAATTTGATGAATTATCTCCCTCTTTGGTGGTAGTGAAGTTGGTGTACCTTCACATATTATTTCCTTGAACTGGTCCAAAAGTTCTCTCACTTCTTTTGGCATAGGTTCTTGCTTATTAGTCTCCTCCTCCTTTGGATTTAACAATATTGCATAGCCAACTTCTTCATCTTTCATATCCCTTAGGAATTCTTTTCCATTCATCAACATGGCACTGGATTCTTCCTTCTCCACTATGTCTTCTTCTATTAAAGACTGTATTTTGAAAGATACCCCATTTTTCTTGAAGGAGTACTTGTTATCTTTCCCATTATGGACAACTTCCCTGTCATACTTCCATGGTCTACCAAGCAAAAAATGGCAATCATCCATTGGAAACACATCACATAGTATTCTATCCTAATACTTTCCAATGGAAAATTCTACCCACACTTGTTCATTCACCAAGATGTTTTGGCCTTTATTCAACCATGTAACTTTATAAGGACACACATGTGGGATTTTACTGAGCTTCAACTTCTCTACTGCCTCCTCAGATATGAAATTATCTATTGACCCTGAATCAATGATCACCTTGCACACTTTCCCCAATATCTTTCATTTTACTCTAAAAATAGCCCTCATCTACTTGTGCTCATCTTTGGTGGGTGTCTTGATTAGTATCCTTCTCAACATAAGGTGTTCTCCTTTCTCTAAATCTAGGCTCACCTCTAATTGTTTAGAGAAATATTCTTCTTGGACATAAGCTATTTTCTTCTCCCCTTGTGAGGACATTGGTTTATCTGAACACCTATATGCAGGGTGTCCCAACTATCCACAATTGTAGCGTTTCATAGAAGAAAAGTGAGAGTTTCTCCCAAAACCTCCTGATCTTCCTCTGCCACTATTATAATAATTTATTCCTCTATTATTGTATCCACCCCTACTGCATGTTTCTTGTCCTTGATCTGAATATCTAGTCACTTTATCCTCTACTATCACTACCTCATCCACTTGAACCTCCTCTATGGCCACCTATTTTGTCTCTACCCCTTCCTCTACCTCTGGAGATAGAATCTTGTCTCTTCTTGAGTTTCTCTTCCACTTTAAAAGCCATTTGAAAACAACTATGAATGGAAGTCAATGTAAAGAGACTAATTTCCTCTTGAATGTTCCACCTTAATCCATTAAGTTATCTTACAACTTTGATACTCTCTGTCTCCTGGATTCTTGATCTAAGACAAAGTTTTTTAAATTCTTCTGTATAGGCTGGCACATCTAGGTATTTTTCCCTAAGGTTCCGCCTCTTATTATGTAGTTGAATGTAATAATCTTCAGGAAGGTAATTCTCCTTCACCTTTACAACCATTGTCATCCAATTTTCTATGGGCTTCTTTCCCTCTTTCTCTCTTTCTTCTTGCAAGATATTCCACCATGTCAGTGCTTGCCCTCTTAGCCTTGACTTGGCTATCTTCACCTTTTGTGCTTTTGTAATCCCATCACACTCAAAGTGATTCTCCATACCTTCAAGCCATTCTATAACCATTTATGTATCCATCTTACTAGAGAATACTGGTATTCCTTCTAGAGCCTTTCCACTCAATGCCTTGAGTGCCTTGAGGAATGGTTCCTCATGTAGAAGAGGGTCAGGCTTTGGCTCTACCTCCTCTTCTATTGGTTTCTTTCCTTTATCTATCCCTTCATGCATTTCTTCTCTCAACTTGCTGGCAGTCTCTACCACCTCTGCCATCTTGACCTTCATTTCCTCCATTGCTTCTTGAAGAATCCTATTCTTGATTTGTTTCTCTGACAAAACCTTAGGTAACTCTGCATTGGTCACCATGATATTCTCACCTATGGATTCACTCCACTTTGACATACACTAATCCACTCCCAAACCTTTCAATTGGATCAGATATCAATTTGATGGGGAGCCCCTCTCCTAGAACCTTCTAGCTCTCTCTAAGACCTTCTCTTGGTCTTCTTTACATTCTCTATCTCTACCCTAGCTAGAGGATTACTCTCTAATCCCCAATTTCACTAGGAGCTCTCCACCAACTTCAAACTCTTCACTAATATCTCCTCCATAACCTTCTTGCATCCATGGATTTAATAGCCTCCTACCACTCCAATGGTGTCAAATTCTTAATGAATGGTTTCAATTTTGAGGATCCTTCACCCATTTTTCAATCAGGTTCCAAAATACTAGCCTTTTAGGCCTTGTAGCCTTTTTAGGCCTATTAGCCCTCCTAATCACTAAAAAGGTGGATTTTCTCCAAAAATCCCTTAACACACCTATAAAAAATTGCATATTCTTTGTGGATTTTTCCTCACCTTAGAGATTTTCTAGGTCTCCAATTCCCACACTATCCGCACAGCAGACTTCCACCAAACCCCTAAAAATAAGGGTTTCTAGGGCATGAAGACTGGTTTGGTTTCTTGGGCTTCTTTAGTTGATCAAATGAGTTCCTCGGAACTTATCCTTCCATCATAAGGTCTAAAATTCATTCCCCCACACTCCTTTAACATTTATTGGCACACACCAATCACTCAACAACCTCCATTGCCTCTGCACTGTTTAGTCACCCTAGCCAGAATAACCAGTACTCACCTAGGGCCTGAATGTTCTCAAACTGCCCCTAGACACACACACTCCAAAATCCATATCTACAAATTATATAAAAGGATCTAATGGATTCCAAGTGTTCATGGAGTTTGAACCACGTGAACACCAAGAAAAGCCATCTTTTACATAGTGGACCAAAACTGGCCAGTAAACTCACAAAATACAAGAAATTAAACAAAGGCTAACCAGAAAGAACAATTAACTAAGACAATGACATAGAGATCTAAGGAATTACATTTTAAACACTCTCCATGCTTTCATTCAATCCATTCAACCCACAAAAGTGTTGGATGATGGCTCTGTAACTTAATTACACTGCAAATTGGTTCTTAACAATAACCAGTCCATACAATATGAAATCTAACTATCAGATTAGGGTTGAATTCACCTTATATACTCTCATTCCTTATGTCTAGACCCTCTGGTTGGGATTTGGGCATCATAAGAGCTGATTCCTAAAATCTAGGAAATGTTGTCATGACAACTTTGACAACTTTTGTCAAAATGACATTTTCTTCACTTTGATGGTCCTATTTGGTTTCAAACCTTATTAAATGACCTCTAATGAATTAGAAACATTAAAAACTTAAAAAATCTTCCCATTTTGGAATTTTGGTCAACCCTTTGACCTTTTGATTGACTTCTAGGTTCTAGACCCCTAGAATCAACTTTGACTCAACCACACACAAACCCTAATCTTTCCTAACACTAAACACACCCAAAACACACTAGGGACTTTATAACATATTCCTTATTCATGGATGCTTGGCCAAACCAACCTACAAGCCAAAATGTCTAAAGATCTTCCTAAAGACCTTAGGATGCTCCTGCGCCATCTGGTTAAACCCATGGAAAGATCCACGCACCTACAAGACTTGGGTAAAATTATTAATAGAATGGAGCAGTTCAATCTTTGACTAAACCCAAAGAAGTGTGAATTTGGGGTAACCTCTGGAAAATTGTTGGGTTAAATTATTTCAGAAAAAGGGATTGAGGTAGATCCTACAAAGGTGCAAGAAATCCTAGAGATGCTGCAACCTAAAAAAATTATTCAGATGAGGAAACTCCAATAATAATGTAGTCCATCACAAGATTTATCTCACAGTTAGCAGACAAATCCCAACCATTGAAAAAAAATCTACGTAAGGGAGTCACATATAAATGGGATGAAGAATGAAAAATTAAATTTGATCAAATCAAAGAATCCTGGCTAACCCACCGGTATTGATGCCTCCTACGCCAGGAAAACCATTAATCTTGTATATATCTATCATGATGACATCACTGGGGGCACTTATGGCACAGGACAACGAAGACAAGAAAGAGCGATCCATCTACTACATCGGTAGAAACTTGGTATTATATGAGATGAAATATTCAGTGATAGATAAATCTTGTCTCATAGCTATATTTTCATATGAGAAACTAAGACATTATATGTTAGCACATTCCACAAAACTGGTTGCAAAGATCGATCCACTGAAATATCTTTTGAGTAAAGCAACTTTAATTGGAAGGCTAGAAAAATGGTTCATGCTCCTTAGTGAGTTTGACATTGAATATGTTGAGTGAAAATAAATTAAGGGATAAGCTATTTTAGATCAATTGACTGACACTCCATTATAGGATAATCTTCCAATTAGCATTTAATTTCTAGACGGTTCTATACTACACATAATGTACAGGTCATGGAAAATGTTCTTTGACAGATCTTTTACACAACTAGGTTTGGGTGCAGGTGTCTTGTTCATAACATCTCAAATCTATTCCATACCAAAGGTGTACAATCTGTTTTTGCCTTGTACAAATAATATTGTTGAATATGAAGCCTTGGTTAATGGAATTAAACTGGCAATTCAATGAAACATATCAGAGATACACATCTATGGTGACTCTCAGCTCATCATCAACCAAACCAACGATGTTTACCAAACTAAGGATGATAAAATCATGCATTATAAGAGAATGGTTAATGAATTTAAGAAATACTTTACCCACATCATGTTTCAGCAGGTCCCAGGGACACATAATAAAGCACCTGATGCCATGGCTACATTAGCATCCTCACAACCGCAAGAGGAAGAATTTTGTTATCAGTTATTAGTGGTAGAACTTCATTTCCCTGCCTACAAATCCCCATACTCCCACATGGTATTTTCTATAATAGGACAAGAGTCTTACCATTACAAACATGTCTATGCCTACCTTTTCCATCAGGTCATTCCTGATGTGCTTACCCACATTGAAAGCCAACACCTTATCTGAAATGCCTCATGGTATATTCTCATAGCTGACAATATTTATAGAAGAGGACTCAACATTAATTTTCATAGGTGTCTAGAAAAATATGAATATAAACATTTGTTGGTAGAGGTCCATGATTGTATTTGTGGTTCTCACTCTAATGGTTCAACTCTAGCCCAAAAATTGCTAAGAGCGGGGTACTATTGGCCAGATATGGAAGCATAGGCAGTAAGATATGCAAAGACATGTAAGAACTACCAACTGCATGGAAATATTATACATACTCTAGCAAGGGAAATGATTCCCTTTATCACACACTAGCCCTTCCAATAATGGACATTCAACCTCATTGGTCAGATACACTCATCTTCTTCTAATGGGCACAAATTCATCATCACCGCCATTGATTATTTCACAAAGTGGGTAGAGTCAGTCCAACTAATCAAAGCTACATGCCAGCGGGTGGCCTTATTTATTCTAAATCACATTATATGTAGATATGGAATTCCTTCAGCCATTATAACTGACAATGGATGGCAGATCAAAAACACCAATATCAAATAAATTTGTGAGAAGTTCAAGATTAAAAAACATCTCTCTTCCATTTACTATCCACAAGGTAATGGACAGGTTGAGGCCTCCAATAAAAATTTGCTTAAAATTTTGTACTGTACTGTGAAAAAATATGGAAGGGATTGGCATCTGTAGATCAATCATGCACTATGGGCATATCGAACAACTATCAAAACACCTACTGGTACAACTCCCTATTCTCTTGTCTATGGAGCATAAGCACTACTACCCATAGAAGTGGAACTCCCATCTCTGAGGGTTTCTCTACGAAGGCTTATCACATATGAAGATTACAGAGTCTCAAGTTTGCAAGAACTGGAATTGTTGGATGAACGTTGGCAAGTGGTGTTTGATCACCTCAAAGTTTCCTAAAAAAATAATTCTTAGAGGTTATAATAAAAAGGTCAAACCAAGAGAACTTTAGGTGGGAGACCCATTGTTGTGAGAAAACCCCTATAATCAGTCACAACGAGAACAAAAGGGTAAATTTGAACCCAACTGGTTGGGTCCTTATATCGTTAGTGGAGCATACAATTACATATCCTATAGACTCTCCACACCTAAAGGAGAACACCTATGGGAGCCCATCAATACTCTTCATCTAAATAAGTTCTACACCTAAGGCTTTCTCAATGATTAGCACCATGTACATACTTATGATCCTGGTAAAAGACTAAAAATTGGAAAAATTCAAGAAAAAATGATCATCATGGTGAAAACCTGGTAAATAGGAACCTTGATGCATCAAGCAAAAAATTGGAATAATACAAAAATTTTGAAAAAGAAGAAAGAGTACCTTGGTGAAAACTTGGTAAACAGGTGCCATGGTAGAAAAAAAAAAGAATCTCTTCCAAGTAGGTGAAAACCTAGTAAACAAACGCCTCTTGTACTCAGCACTCCATCTATCAATACTCAATCTTGGAAATCCTTTGCTTCAATTTATACATAAGCTTTTTGTCACTTTCATGATAGTCTGGTTCTTCTAAGAACCCTCCTGACTTGAAACTGATCCAGAGTCATAGTCTAGGGACAATCAAATCGGCTTTGTCTCGACAGTATGAGTCAAGTCAATTATCTTCAATTGATTTTTGTTACCAGGGGGCATAGGTTCCCACATTTGATCACATCTTTGGATTACACAGGAGTCATTAATCTTATCATTTCTGAAGGACATCTTTCTACTGACACAACAGGTGTTTCTCAACACCATAATCAAAAGTGTTTCTTAACACTATCTTTGGACACATCGGTGTTTCTCAATACACAATGGATAATGAAAACATAAACAATAGATTGATAGCACTCAAACATATCACACTCACAAGCATGATGGTGTTTCTCAACACCTCATACATATACACATCCAAAAACTTTGAAACTGGCTGAATTATGGTTAACTTCTCTTTTGTATGTTGTCTGTTCTTAGTGATTTTTGTTAATTTTTTCTTTGTCTACTGCTTGTTGGTGTGGTCCCAATGATCCTACAATGTCAAATAAAATGGGTGTATGTTATAAGATATCCTGCATTAAGTAAAAAAATCCTCACATATCTCGATCATGTTTACTTGTACGCCAAGGTGAAGTTGAAATGATCTCCTTGAATTTTGTTGCTCTACTTGTTTACACAAGATCACACTCATGGTTATCTGGGCTTTGAATTCCTTGATACTGGTGTCCTTTTGCAATATCAACTACAAAAAAACATTTAGGTCATCTCAGCTTTTGTGCCCTGATGCTTACATTATTTTCTCATATCTTATGCAATGGAATTCATATTCTTATGGTCGCAGTCGCCCTAGTAAGGATTGTATTGACTCTGATGTTCCAAAAAATGCTCGATGATGAAAATTTTGAAAGCTAAAATTTCAATGACTACACCTTATGTTGCATTCATGTTAGTCTTACATCTACATCTGCTTGGTGTTGAATCATTATAATATCAATATATCTCTCCCATGTGAAGGACCTGAGGTTCTCATTCATCGATCTTCTTATTGTCAAGTGGTCAAGTTGCGCATTAATAGAAACATGATTGAGTACCCATATTCACAGTTTATCTTTTACATACATGAGATGTTAGAAACATTACATTGGATAATCATAACATTCACTCCCATATTGCACTATAAATTATTACATAATTACATATCCATAAACATGATTAAATTTGCATTCATACATCTATATGCATAAAAAAAATTAAAAACATTGCATTATTACAAGAACTATCCATACATCTAGATATCATATCACATCAACCAATGCATCACATTCTGCATAAACATACATATTCATATGCATAAAGCATAACATAAATGCATACATACATAGAACATCTGATGAATCACATCACATCAACACAAGTATGAATAAATTGAATCATATGTCTCTATATCTCATCAAATGTGTCAGGGGTACATCTCAAAATATACATAAGTATTGGAGCAATGTCATCATAATATAAGACCAAAAATGGGTACAACATCATAATGGATATCAATGAATTATGGCTAATTCTCAGCCATGTCCTCAACATCAAGAATATGTGGTGGAGGTTGTGGTGGCTGAGGAGCATCATCTACATGAGGCATGGGAGTGCCGTCTGATCTAGACATAAACTAATAATAAGGAACCACTGGTTATGCCACTACCACTACTTTACTGTATGCGGCCACATATTAAGAAGCCCTTCTAGTCTGTAGGGTGGATACATGCTGATAATTATCTCTCTTAGTCTGCATAGTGTCTATTCACTGATCCCTCTCAGCCTATACTATAGAAACTAGTTGATCTCTATCTTCTATCAAATCCAAAATGCATTGATCATGCTCTGTGACCCTGGTTTGTGCCACAACTATCTCTATCTAGAGAGTGCATACTCTCTCTCAATGAATGAATGATATCCTAGGGGTCCAAGCTTCCTATATCTTCTCTCCCTATCCCTCACCCTACTCTCCCTATCTGGGATCCTTTCCCTTCTCTGCATGCTCATCTTGACCCTGCTCGACCTAGGCATCCTGACGTTGTCTAACATGTTAGGCTATCTTATAAAAAATTGTTGTGTCCTGACCTATTTTTGGGGAATCCCATGATCTTGATGGTACATTTTCCCCACTAATCCTGATCCATGATCCTCTCCCCTCCACCTCTTCCAAACTATGGGTGCTGCCCTGCTTGAAATCAGCCCTGGGTCTCCACCTGTCCGCTTGGGCACTATAACTGGAATTGATGTAGGGATCATATCAACCTCCTCTATCCTCGACACTCTCATTGCTAGATCTATAAATTGAGGAAATAGAGTCCTGATAAAATAATCCTCATACTCAGGTGTCATCCCTACATCTTCTATATCATCCATGTAATCCCAGGAAGCTCAAACTATCCTGATCATATCATGAAATGCACTAGCATATACTAGTCAAGGACTCCTTCCTAATTTCCCCTCATCAGAGAATCTGGCATTCGCTGTGAACTCTACTAAAATGGTCTGAGGGTGACCAAACCGCCTCTGAACCCGAGTCACCATGAATCTTTCTACTATGTTGGTAGTACACCCAACGATTGGGCGGGTCATGTACATCTCTCTTCTCTGTTGATCCCAATCACCCCATGCCTCTATCTCCCTATAAGGTTTCCATGTCACCGCTATCATATCATCCAAATGATGACACCAATATCCTATCTGGCCCAGATGGGGCTGTGTAACATATCCTATGTATCTAAAAATATAGGGCTACCCATTCTTTTGGGCATCATATACTACTATTTGACATACCAAGAGATGCTCCCAAGCCCAAATTTGTAGTACCAGTACCCCTGGTTTGAGGCTCTTGGCCTCGTAATATACAACCTCATGTAGCTCATGATACAAATGAGCTAATAAGAAAGCCCCCCATGCGAGCTTCACTGGCCTCTCCAGCAGCTCCTCCAATACCAATCCCCACTCAGTCTAAAATCTTTGTTGTCCTCTATCAGGAATGAGGATACATCCTATGATACATGCCAGGAAACATGCTAGTGATTATTGTGCTAAATATTGGGTCATCATACTATCCTAGGTAATTCATCGATCCAGGATGGTATCATCCTGAAATACTCTCTCCAAGAAAATCCACCCTAGATGACGCGTCACCTCAAATCTGACCAACTCACCTCTGATAGGAATCTATAGAATCTTATAGACATCCTCCAGAGTCACTGTGATCTCACCTATGGGCATATGGAAGGTATTATGCTCTTTATGAAACCGCTTGACCAACACAGTAATAATTCCATGGTTCACCCGAATATATGGGATCCCCAGTAACTGATTTAATCCACAAGAAAACATTGAGGCTATCTCCTCCTCATCTAATCGGCCACCTAGACGCATGGTCAGAGGGAAAGTGATCTGAAACTGTACATTAGGAAACTGCTCCTGTGACAAAAAAAATGACGTGTCAATACATGGCTTGGACCGACTCAGAAGACTAACACATAGGTTCTAAATAGACATCTACAAGCAATGAAAGACCAACAAAGTAAAAATTTTTACTATCTGGCACTTGAAAAATCCCATTGTTTTCCATACAAGTTTCTCTCTAGTCTAGAAACTTGTACGAGTAATTGGGTTTTCCCATATGAGTAACCACTCCCATACAAGTCTACATGACTCCTCATACGTGCAAGTGGTTAAAATTATAGGTTCTTGTACCAACACATGGCATGGGGCATACAACAATTGTAATTCCCCCATACGAGTAAAGAAAAGTTGTATAAACTCATACGAGAATACCTAGACTCTCGTACGATAATCCAGAGAAAACTAAAAAAAATGTGAAAAAATAATCAACCTTTTAGACTTCAACCAATGGAAATATCTCATGCTTTTTATTCTAAAAAAATTATGCTTGGTTACCAGGACCACCCATCAAGTGTAGATTCTTTCCTAATTGCTTGGGACCTCTTTCTCATCAGATCAACTTCTCCTTCCATCATGTTATCAATCAACTTGCTTTCGACCACTAGCCAGATTTTGATTTCACTCTCGAGGGGGAAGGATTGGGACATCAACATTCTAGTGATGACATCATCAATCAAGACCCCATTGCTTGGGGCATCTCAGCTTCATTGCATCACAACAATTTGAGATCATCTTAAATCAAAGGCAACCTAATCAATGGTCTTATACATTTGTGAATTCACTCGAAACTAGACAAGATCGGTCTTATATGAGCTATTCATTATTGAAACCAGATACATTGATAAAATTGTCTTCATCGCTTCAAATCAAGTTAATTTTCTTGCTAATCAAATATCTTAACGGTAATCAGTTTCATCGCTTCAAATCAAACTGGCTATTATTCAAACTATTCAGAAGGTTTAAGAGTTCTTGAAAGATGTTCAGTTGCATTGCTTCAAATCAAATTTAGCATTTTGTTTTATATCTTTTGATCGATCTTCATCCAATCAAGCTCGGAGTCAGTCTTCCTTGACAAGAATAGTTTCATCGCCTCAACTCAAACTATTTTAGGTCTCATCGCTAATAGGTCTTTGAATAAATGCGTTGATCACACATCAATTCAAAGAGGGGAAAATGTAATGACCTAAAAATGGTCATCTAAACCCTAGACCCCTAATCTCAATTTTTTATCAAGATACCCTAACCTTGATTATTCTAAGTCCTAAACCAAACAAGCAATTTATCAATTTCAAGCCAATTTGACCTAAATCCTAGGTCATAATTAATCATCGTACTTGATTAATTAATTAATTTCTAAAAATACATTACATTGGCAAATAAACCTTAAGTTAAATATTTAATTGATATTCTAATATAATAATTAAATAAATGGCTAAATTGTCAATAAAATCCAGAAAGGAATTAAATTAATTAAATAAAAACAAAATGTGCATTAGAATCTTTTAATTATTAAAAATGAATATTATGTCATCAATTTCAGTTAACTGATTCTTGAATTAGAAACAAATTTGTTTTATTCAATTAACTTATTGTTATCTTTTTCTCATTTTGGAAGCAAAGTTGTTAACTGAAAACTGATTTTGGAAGTTTCCAAAATAACTGATTAGCCAGTTCATTCAACTGACTCTCTTGACCAATCATCTTCTTTTCATGTGGATTGTGCTTCCTCAAATCAAATCTTGTCCACTCTTTGGCTTTCAATCTCGGCCGTCGATTTGAGAGATATTTCTACAAAAAGAGAACCTATTTTGCTTCACAAAGGACCTAGATTCTGATTATCGTTATTATACTATTTTTAGTATTCAAGCATTTTTGTATTCTTAGTCTCAATTACTTTGTTTTTTTAATTGTTTTAGTTGCATGCAAACTTCATAATCTAGAGCACTTTTCAATTTGGGCTTTTAAAAAGAACAATAACATTCAATTTGGTGCTTTAAAATCAATCTAATTAGCTTTGAATCAATCTTGCATTTGCATACTAGATCAATCATTTAGTTTCTTTAAATCCTTTGTTTAGAATAGGTGTAGTCACTAAACTTTGCAATGACCTGAGAGCAAAGTTCAAACTCCTACCTACTAGAAGGAAATGAGTCAGTTTTGGTTAGCTTAAATTGGTTTTGTATCTTAATTTCCATGTTTTGATTAACTAACCATGGAATGATTCATTGAAGTGTGTGTTTGCATTTTTTAGGTACTTGGACACTTTTCACATGTACAAAAGCTATGGAAGAAGATTTAGAATAGATTGAGAAGAACAAGACATGGATTCTAGTTGCCAGACCTATGAACATGAATGTGATTGGTACTAAATGGGTATTCAGAAACAAACTAAATGAAGATGGTGAATTAGTTTAGAATAAAGCTACACTTGTTTGCAAGGGATACTCGTAGATGGAAGGTATTGATTTTGAGGAGACCTTTTCTCCCGTTGCTAGTATTGAAGTTGTTAGGATGTTTCTTGCATATGCTACTTACAAATATTTTAAGGTATATTAGATGGATGTTAAGTCAACATTTCTAAATGGAAAATTGGAAGAAGAGGTTTATGTTGAGAAGACTGATGGATTTACTTTGACTGATCAAGATGACATGGTTTTCTGATTTAAGAAAGAATTTTATGGATTGAAACAAGCCCCTAGATCCTGGTATGCAAGGTTGGATAAGTATTTATTGAAACTTGGTTTCATCAAAGGTACTAATTCTTATAGTAACTTGTACTTCAAAGTTGATCATGATAATATTTTAATTGTTCAAGTCTTTATGGATGATATCATTTTTGGTGGTAATGAAAACTTGAGTAAAGAATTTGTTGATGAGATGTAGACATAGTTATATATGTCCATGATAGGTGAGATAAAATTATTTCTTGTTCTAAAAATTACACAATCTAATAAAGGAATTTTCATATCTCACTTCAAGTGTGTGAAAGAATTATTGAATAAATTTGGTATGCATGATTCAAAACCTGTTTGTACTCCTATGGTTACTGGTTACAAATTAACAAAGGATGATGAAAGGAACAGTTGATTATGGCTTATGGTATGGTAAGGATGATGATTTTACATTGAGTTATTTTACTAATATGGATTAGGTAGGTAATGTGGATGAAAGAAAAAGTACAAGTGGTGTAGCATTCTTTTTGGGTAAGAGGTTAGTTTCATGGTCAAGTAAAAAGAAAAATTGTATTTTGCAATCTACTGCTGAAGTTGAGTATGTTTCTATTGCTATTAATTGTACACAAGTGATATGGATAAAGAAAATATTAAAACATATCAAAGTAAATATTGATGAGCCTATTTTTATATATCATGACAACTCAAGTGTTATCAATATTTTAAAGAATATTGTGTTACATTCAAAGACAAAGCATATATCTATTAAATATTATTTCTTGAGAGACAAGGTTAGTGAAAAGGAAGTCATATTGGAGTATGTATATACTATAGAGTAGATTGTAGATATCTTCATGAATCCCTTTCCAAAGGATACTTTTGTGTATCTCTTAGGTAAGATTGGGGTGATTTCCCCTCCTGATCATAGCTAAAGATGCATTCATTTGCATCAGTCCAGTGTACTTACAGAGATCATCATTATTCTTGATTGATGTCTTGGTAGCTACTACTCAGGGGGATTAGTCATCTTGATGAGTCAAATGTTTAGATTTGGGGGAGAGATACTTTTTCATGTTTTTGGCTTTTATGACTTAGCGCATATATTATCCCTTTTCATTGATGTCAAAGGGGGAGATATAGTCATGTGAAAAAAAATTGTGATATGAAAGTGGAGATATTGTTCTCTGGTTAAGAAAGTTTGTTAGAGAGACTCTGAAAGATATATTGTGGATATGGTTTCTTTATGCATTGATTTTGTTTTTCACATCATATGTTGTGATCAATGCCAAGGGGGGAGACTGTTGGATATTTTTGGGATTATCATGAATATATGTGCTAACATTGATATTTTGTCATTGATGTCAACATATTTCTGTATGCACCCTAAAATGGTCGTTTGGACTTTGGTCCCCATTTATTATTTTATCAATTTATCAATTTCCTAAATCAATGCTTTGGAATATTTTCAATTCAAATCAATTTCCTTGATCAAATTGTAACTAATTCGTTTATTCAATTATTTCAATATTTCCTAAGGCTTGATCCTTTTTATTTAATTAAAAGATTTAATCTCCCTTTTATTTAAATTCCTCTTATTTAATTAAATTCAATTCCTCCCATTTAATTAAATAAAATTCTTCTAATTTATTTAATTGAAAGAAAACCCCTCTTTTAATTAAATAAATAAAAATCCCCAATTAAAGCACTTTAATTGATGAAAAGGGCAATAAATTAAATAAAATTAAATAAAAATCTCTTTTTCATCACATCTTCCTAAGTGGTGGGTTTTTGCCTCTTAATCTCAACCATTGATCAATTATTTTTTGCCTCTTAATCTCAACCGTTCACTTTTCTTTATAAGGAAATCTCTCCTTCTCATTTTCATATTAGGTTTTCATAGTATTGTTATGTTGCAGGTTTGGAGAGAAATTTTGGAGGAGGATTTGAGCACTTAAGCTTGGATATTGCAACTTCTCTATCTTCTTGTCTTCTTCTTCTTGCATTCATGGCTCCTCATGTAGATTAGATTCATGTTTATTTTCATAGATTAATCT
>MU228371.1:3039709-3070379 GCA_018584345.1 Thuja plicata | reverse complement strand
GTCAATCTGAGGGCCTCCATTTCACACCTTTTCACTCCATGACTAGAGAGCTATGGATCAATATTTGAGGCCTCATTCTTGAGCAACCTTGGATGGAATGATTCATAGAAGTGTGTCAACATTTTAGAACACAATTTCCACTGTTGGTGACAATGTTCTTGGTATGTTCAGTGAGAAGATTATTTTGGTATGGCTACTATATTAAAGTTTATATGTTGTGAAGTTATAGATGGTTTCAGGGATTTCTTTACTTGATCTATGTTTTTTTACATATTTTTTCATGTTGATTTGAGTGAGCTAAGACTGATTTATCAGAGACTGGTTATTTTGTTGTTCAGATAGAGATAGTGTTGCAGTTTTTAGATCCGGGTGGATCGGTTATGAAATATTTTTGGTTGATAACATGGATGTGAGTTTGGAACATGGACGTATCCTCAGATCAAGTGGTTCATGATTTGGATGCTAGAAATCTATTTTTTTTAAGTGGCAAAGGTTACTGATTGGTGTTTCTTGATGAATAGTGTAAAGATAATTATGAATTCTGAGATACAGTTGTTCTTGTTGTTGTCACAAAATTTCATGTTTCTTTCTTATGTTTCTAGATTGTTCCATATTTATGTTTTTATATTACATTGGGTTATGTGATCGGATTTGGTGATTTTATTGTGGCATGTTGATGTTCTTATTGTTCTTTGTTGACTTGAAGATGGAGTGTGTTGCGATGGATCATGGCATGATTTATGGATTTGGAGAGTGTTCGAGGATGAAGATTTGGATCCTAGCTATGTCTTTTCCAATATTTTTTAGATTGCATCAAATATTGTATTTTATTTTTTTAATTGAGGTGTTAAGGTTTCTGTCAACCTTATTTATCTTTTCAAGGTTGATGAAATGTATATAAAGATGTAATTATTTATAAGTGTGAAGGTGAGAGAGTATGTGAGTATGATGTATTGATGACTATGCAAAGAGGTATGAGTGGAATCTGCAATTGAGGAAGAGATTTTATGTATTTCATTAGAATTGTATTGGCATGAAAAAGATGCTATCAGTCAGTTCATGATTACTGATTGTAGTCCACAATGTATTTTTGTCTATCTAATTGTTGCACAGTAGTGAGCCTTTCTTTGGGTTGTATCCCTTTTTGTATTTGAGAAGTGAGCTCTAAGAAATGTGTTTGAATCCATGTGCATTCCCTTTGTAATACTCCTAATAGGGTATAGTACTTTTAGCCAAGTACATCATTTTTTGGGTTTTATCCCCACCATGGTTTTTCCCTTAATCGGGTTTCCACGTTAAAAATCTTGGTGTTATGTGTTGATTGATGTGTTGTCATCTTGCATTATTTTTTATTATTTAGATATGAGATTAAGGTTAAAGAGTTGGATAAATTTTTGAGTTTTGGGACACAATTGATTCACCCCCCCCCCTCAGTTGTGTGTGATGCCTTATTTATAAAAAAGAGGAACCACCTTGATCCATTTAGTAAATTAAGTTGTAGCAGTGATGATATAAATATGTCCTTGAGAAGAAGGAGGTGATAATTTCCAATGAGATCCTAGCCCCAAATATTAAAAGGTCATGAAGCTACTTGACTAGAGAGTTCATGTGTAGGAGCATGGTTGAGATATTTTTGATGTTAACATTGAGGACATATTTTGACAAAAGTGAAATGGTCTTTCTCTATAGTTTTCCAATAATATCCTATACGAAGGAGCTTGTTCACGAAGGATTTTCCACCAAAATGCCTACCACAAGATCTTGAATCAGCTTCTTGTAGAGCCATAGGGATCTCAATTTTTTTAAGACATCTAAGTAGAAGATCGTTGTAAGAGAGCCTATAAATAAAATTAGCAAGAATGATATATCTTGTCGCAAGTTTGTGAATTTGAGCCCTAGTTATTCTTGTTGTTGATTCAGGAAAAGTATCATCTTGAAAATAATGAAAGATGTTTGAATACCATTCATCCAAATGAAGATTCAAGAAATAAGTGTCATCACTAGAAATTTTAGAGATAGAAGGATCCATAAGATTATGTATGGTGAGTTGATAACTATCAACATTATTCTCTAAAGAAATAAGAGAAGTTGCGCTTTTCATAACATTTGCATGTCTAGTATCCTTATGAGGTAGAGATGAAATAGAATGAGAAGAGAATTGTCAAAGAAAAATTAAGGAAAGATCACGATATTGGGTTAAATTAGAATGTTTATCTTGATATGTTCCATTTATTTGTTGCACTATCAGTTGTGAATCTCTAAAGAATTTTATATTTTTCACATTAAGGGATTAATTCATTTTAACTCTAGTGATAAGGGCTTCATATTACACAATGTTATTAGTACAAGAAAAGTTGAGACTAAATGACAAAGTAATTGGTTTCTTTTAAGGAGGTATAATAATTACACCCATACTAGATCCAATTCTACATCTATATCCATCAAAGTATAACTCCCATGTATCATCATTGTCAATAGGAAAGATAAATTCATCAAGGAAAGTTATAGGATTAGAAGTTGTAGTTGATGAAGGAGCTTCAAAAAAATGATTGGTCAAAGCTTGTCCTTTAATTTCATTTTGAGAAACAAACTTTAAATCAAATTTACTTAGCATCATAACCCATTTAGCAGGGCATCCTGAAAGGTAATCTTTTGAGAAAAGATGTTTCAAAGGATCAAATTTTATGATAACATTGATTTCATCATTAAGAAGATAATGTCTGAGTTTCTGAAAAGAAAAAACTAGAGTAAGACATTATTTTTCTATCGAGGTATATCGAGTTTCATAATCCATCAAAATACAACTAATGTAACACACTTGTCATTCTTTCCCTTTTTTATCATGTTGAGCTAAAACAACAACTAGGGCATTTGAAGAAGCAGAAGCATATAAAAATAATGGCTGATTAGGTTGAGAAGGTTGCAAGATAAGTTGATTAGAAAGATATTGTTTAAATTGTTCAAATGTTCATTTACGATCATCATTCCGTGAGAAAGTAGAGACTTTATTTAACAAAGAAGAGAAGGGAATTTTACGATCAACTAAATGTGATACAAACCAGTGAATAGCTTGTATTTTTACTTGTAAAATAAGTTTTGATATGTGTTGGGGAGGTGACATATTAACAGTGACATCAATGTTTTTAGTATCCAATTCAAATCCCCTATTTGAAATTATGAATCCAAGAAGTTTTCCACTATCCACGCCAAAAAAATTTTTTTGAGGATTCAAGTGGATTTTATATTTATGAATTTGTTCAAAGATTTGTCTAAGAACAATAACATGGTCCTTATGAGTAATAGAATTGGCTATAATATCATCCACATAATCTTCAAGAAGCTTATGGATATAATAATGAAAGATAAGTGTCATAACACGTTGATAGGTAGCACCTGCATTCTTCAATACACAGGGCATGGCAACCCCACAAAAGGTTCCCCAAGGAGTGATTAAAATAGTTTTGTATTGATCTTAAGGAGGGATAAAGATTTTATTACAGCTATAAAAAGCATCCATAAAAGATAATAAGGCATGTCCTTTTGTGGAGTCCACAATCATATCAATATTTGGTAGCGGGAAATCATCTTTCAAGGAATCTTTGTTTAAGTCTCAAAAATCCGTACACATTCAAATTTTGTTCTTGCCTTTCAATATAGCTACAATATTCAAGATCCAAGGAGAATAATAAATAGGGTGAATAAAGCTATCCTCAAGGAGTTTTTTTAATTTCATCCTTTACAACTAAGGCAATATTGACATTCATCTTACAAATTTTCTACTTTATTGGGTTCACATTAGGAAGAAGAACAATATTATGCATAACAATTTTGGAAACGATACCAGACATATCTGAACAAGCCCAAGAAAAGACATCAGGAAATTCAGGAAGAATAGAAGTAAGCTCCTTTTGTTCATCTTCATTTAAACATTTACCAATCTTGATCACTTTTTCAGCATTATAAGGATCTATTTGCACATCAATGGTGTCAGTAATCAAAAGATTACTTTGTTGAGGAACATCCTTAGGCAAAGGGAATTCATATTTATGTTCCAAAGTATGGTTCAACATTAAAAAAATAAGGAAATCCTTTATTGTGATGAAAGGGAGGGAGATCATCATATGCCCCCAAGAATTCAGATAAAGCATAATCAAAATACTAAAAGTATCAAAATAGGAATTTTGATCAAAAGAAATAAGGTGAGGGTTCACAATTTTCAAAGGTGCGAAAGATATAGTATTGAAATTGAGAGTAATCTTTTGAGGCTGCTTGTGAGGATTAAATCCTAGGCCATAAGAATGTTCATGCCCCTCGTTTCCTAAGGGAACTTTAAATCCTTGTTCATATTTTCCATATACATTCCCATTGAATCCATATTTCGCTAATAAATGATAACCATGACCATAATGAGAAGCCATATCAGAAAGTGTCAATGGAGACTCATGAGTCACTATGTCATAAAAACTAGGCTTTATAGTTTCTAAATATTTGTTAGGAGTGGAGGAAGCAACAAAATTGTTACTAAACTCACTAGAAAGAGAAGTTATTGTTTTATATTCTTGGCTAGGTTTAGATTATTTAGCTTCAAATGTTGGGACTTTGTATTCTCCAACATAAGTTGGTGTGAAATCTAAGGATCCCTAATCATCATCAAAAAGGAAACTAGTAGGAGAGGGATCATTTTTAGTTTCAGGATCAAAATATTTTTTTGCTTCAATAGACACAAGTTTATTGTTAGACTCAGTATGCAAACAACTATTCAGTCTATCATATGCAAGAAGTGTGTACATCAAATTGTTGTATATAAACTTGAATTTTTTATAAAGGGTTGAAGGAACAACATGAATAACATGTAACCAAGGTCATCCAAAAATAAGGTTATAGTTAAGACATCCAAGCATCATCTAAATATGAATATCTAAAATAATTGGGCCTACATTGACATGTAATGTAATGATACCTAATGTTTTCTTAGCAATATTGTCAAAGCCATGAAAAGAAATAAAACCAGTTTTAATAGTTGAAACATCAGCTTTAATTTCACATAACACGTCCATACTAAAAATATTTAATCTAGAGCCATTATCAATTAAATTCCTATTAATGAGATTATCATTGATAAGGAAAGCTACCATAAGAGCATCATGTTGATCTTAAACTTCTTTAGAAGGAAAATCATCGTGAGTAAACACAATTTTAGTTGGGATAAGGGTAGTTTACATACATTCTAAAAATGAATTGATGTTTTCCTAATGATATAGGAGCATCTTGGGATCTTAGCAATCTTGCATCAACCTAAAATATTTTATTTCATGTTTGACCAGTCAGGTGTTTCTGTTTGCAGTTGATTAGTGGTTGTTTTTTGTGTTGTGGTCGCTACAGTATGTTTGTGACTTTGTGATTGACCATATCATATGATTACACATTATTTGAACTTACCATGTGTGATATTTGGCAGATTCTTTTCTTGATTTTGTTGTTCTTAGTTTTCCCAATCAGTCATTGTGTTTTCTGATCATTTTTTGATCTTTCGAAGGGAATCTCCATTCGCGATCGTGCCATCTCATTGATGCATTTGAGACCAAATTGATTGTATGATCGCATCTCTTATTTCTTACATTGGAGGCTAAACCTAATGATTTGGTTCCCAACCTATTTGTTGTAACATATTTTCTTAATTATTGGGAAATGTGATCTTTCTGGGCTGACCAGATATTGCAATTTCTTTATGAGATTATGGACTTGTTCCTAGAGGGAAGTTGATTTTAATAAGATTATTTGTCTAGGTTTTGTAAGGTTTTTCTTATCATAATCAAGCATGTATGTTTAGCATGTGATACTGCATGTTGCAGTTGCAAGTTTGTTGTAACTGGGTTTTTTATAATAATATAAGGTTGATCTCTCATTTCTATCCATCTTGGATTATTGTTTCCATTGTTTTGTATTAGTTGCAAGGATTGGAATGGTCTCCTTGAGGTTTCTCCATCCTTGACTATATCGAGTGTTATCATAGAAAGGTTTTTCAACCTAGGGTTATCTTGTAGGGTGGCGGTTGAAGGGATCTGACCTATAGCTACTAAGGATTGTGAAAATGATCAAGAAAAATGCTCAGGATTGTGAAGGAGATGAACAAAATCAAGAACCAGCAATAGAAGGAGAGAAAAATGGGGCACAACCAAAGTTGAATCATGAAGAGGAAAGGTTGATTAGAGCCTTGACTAATGTTAATAGGAGACCTCATTTCAACCCACCCGATTATCATGGCAACCTAGATGTTGATGAATTGACAAATTGGATCACAAAGATGGACATGTATTTTAAACTTGAAGGAACTAATGAAGAGAAGAAGGTAAAGTATGAATGCACTAAGTTAAAAGGACATGCATCCCTATGGTGGGAATATTTGTAGACAAATCAACAAATAAGGGGTAAAGACAATATGAAATCTTGGGATAGGATGGTGAATAAGTTGAAGGCTAAGTTTTTGACTGAGGACTACCAAGTAAGTTTTTTTAGAAAGTTGCAGAATTTGAAGAAAAGAGACCTAAGTGTTAAAAGTTATACTGAAGCATACTACAAGTTGAACATCAAATTGGGTCATATAGATGATGAGTCTGGACAAGTTTCTCATTATCTTAATGGTTTGAGGATGTCCATACAAGATGAAATTAGTATATTGCATATTATGAGTGTGGAAGAGGCTTATAAGTGGGCCTTCAAGGCTAAAGAGAAGATGAATAGAAGGCATTAAACAAGACAAAGAGGCAGAGGAGGAAGATTCCAAAGAGGTAGATGCAGATCTTCTGCAGATCAGGGCAAAAGTGAGTCAGAATTTAAGGATAATGATCTTTATAGGAGGAATGACAAGGGTTCCTACCAAAATGAAGGAAAAGGTAGTGGTGAAAGGAGAAATCTTAGTGGCACTTGTTTCAAATGTGGTGAAGCGGGACATAGAGCCTTTGAATGCAAGTAAGGTAACTATGAAAAGAAGGCAGCAAGCAATAGGAGAACATCATTTATTGATGAACTTTCCACCAGTTTAGTCAAAAACAATCAAGAAGAGGAAGGTAAAACCTTGATGAATAGGAGAATCCTATACCATGGAGAACAAGAGAAGGATTCTTTAAAGAGGAATAATTTTCTCATAACTAGATGTAAGGTACAAAATAATGTGTGTAATGTTGTCATAGATAGTGGTAGTTTTGATAATATTTATTTAGAGGATTTGGTTGACAAATTGAAGTTGCAGAGGATGGAGCATCCTAAAACCTATCAGATTGCATGGATACAAGATGAAAACAAGGTACTACTAAGTGAACAATGGCTAGTTAAATTCAAGATTGGGAAGTACTATGATGAGGTTTTGTGTGATATTATGCCTATGGCTGTGTGTCATATCTTGTTGGGTACAACATGGAAGTATGATAGAAAAGCTATGCATGATGGTAGAAAGATTGTTTACAATATTGTTTCTAATGGGATGAACAATTTTTTTTACCTTTAGAGGAACCTCTTAAGAGTGAAGTATGTACCAGTAAAATAATTTTTCTATTGGATGGTAGGAATTTTTTAGATGGCACGAAGAATAATAATGTGTGTTTTGATTTAGTACATAAGGAGTCTAGGAAAAATGTCTTGGTTGAAGAACATCCTAAAGAAATCACTAGGTTGTTGAAAGATTATGCTGACATCATATCTGATAATGTACCTGATGGATTACCATCAGTTAGAAGTATTAGTCATTGCATGGATTTGATACTCAGGGCTAATCTACCTAATAAAGAAGTATATAGGATGACACCCACAAAGAATGAAGAACTCGATAAGAAAGTGCAAGATTTTTTGTAGAGAGGGTTGATCAGATAAATTTTGAGTCCATGTGCAGGGCATGCAGTGTTAGCACCTAAGAAATATGGAAAATGAAGGATGTGTACTGATTCAAGAGCTATCAAGAAAATTACAATTAAGTATCAGTTTCCTTTGCCACAAATGGATGATTTGATGGATTGTTTGAGTGGAGATAAGTATTTCACAAAGATAGACTTGAAGAGTTGATATCATCATATTCGAATTGGAGAAGGTGATGAGTGGAAGACTGTATGTAAGACAATTGAAGGATTGTATGAGTGGTTGGTAATTACTTTTGGATTGTCTAATGCACCTAGTACTTTCATGAGGTTAATGAATCAAGTCCTAAAGAGATTCTTGGGTAAGTTTTCATTGTGTATTTAGATGATATCTTGATTTTTAGTAAGATCCAAGAGGAACATTTAATGCATATTAAACAAGTATTGTAGAGGTTAAGAAAAGAGAAGTCATTGATAAACATCAAGCAATGTGCTTTCATGAAGGGGGACTTAGTATAATTGGGATTTGTAATATCTACTGAAGGATTGAATATAGATTCTAAGAAAATAAAATCCATTGTTGAGTGGCCTACACCAGGGAATTTTGGAGAGGTAAGATTATTTCATGGGTTGTCTAGTTTCTATCAGAAGTTCATCGGGAACTTTAGTTCAATCTGTGGAGCGATGACTGAAACAATGAGAGGAGATATGAAGGAGTTCAAATGGACACATGGAGAACAAAGGAGTTTTACATATTTGAAGAGAATGTGACAGAATAATCAGTAGTATCCTTACCTGACTTCAATAAGGTATTTCAAGTAGATTCTGATGCTACTGGAAATGTAATTGGAGCTATCTTGACTCAAGAAGGAAGACCTATTGCTTATTTTAGTGAGAATTTGAATGATGCTAAGAGAAGGTATTCAGTTTATGATCAAGAATTTTATGCTATAATCCAAGCATTAAAGAAATGGTGACATTATTTGTTACGTAGGGAGTTTGTATTGTATACTGATCATCAAGCATTGAAGTATTTGAGCAGCCAAGGTAAGTTGAATCAGAGACATATGAGATGGGTTTAGTATTTGCAGAGATATATATTTGTGTTGAAACATAAGAGTGGTGTGTCAAATAAATTTTTTGATGCTTTGAGTAGGAGAAGGACTATGTTTACTGAGATGAAGATTGAAGTATTGGGATTTGATGAATTGAAGGTCTTGTATGAGGAAGATCCAGATTTTAGTGAACCTTGGAAGGCCTGTAAGGAACCTATTATTTCTGACAGAAGTAAGCGGTTGGATTATTTTATTTAGGATGGAATGTTATTCTGAGGTAGTCAATTATGTATACCTAGGAGTTCCATGAGATATAATCTGGTTAAGGAGAAATATAGTGGAGGTTTGGCAGGACATTTTGGTATTGATATGACAATAGCATTAGTAAGTGAGAATTAATTTTGGACAAAAGTTCAGAAGGATGTGAGGAATTTTGTATAGAGTTGTAAGGTATGTCAAGTTGCAAAAGGCAATAGTCATAATGTGGGTTTGTATACACCGTTGACAGTATCAGACAGACCTTGGGAGGATATTAGTATGGATTTGGTACTTGGTTTGCCTACAACAGAGAGAGGCTATAATTCAATCTTTGTGGTTGTAGAAAATTTTTCTAAGATGGAATATTTCATTCCTTGTAAGAAGAATAAAGATGCAGTGCATGTAGCTAATTTATTCTTCAGAGAGATTGTGAGATTACATGATTACCTATGAGCATTTTTTCAGACAAGGATAGTAGGTTTGTTGGTTATTTTTGGAGAACACTTTGGAAGAAGATGAAATCTTGTTTGAATGTCAGTTATACTATTCATCCACAAACTGATGGATAGATAGAGGTTGTGAATAGTATTTTAGGGAACTTGTTGAGGTGTTTAGTTGGAGATAAGCCTAGAAATTAGAATTTAGTTTTGCCACAAGCAAAGTTTTCTTATAACAATTCAGTAAATAAGAGCATAGGGAAGACACCATTTGAAGTGGTTACTGGGTTTAATCCTAAGGGAGTAGAATAATTAAGGGATATTAGTCATGATGTTAAGAAAAGTGTTGAAGGAGAGGAATTTTTTTGAGGTTATAAGATCATTGCATGAAGGAGTGAAACGTCATTTGGAGGAAATGAATGAATTTCATAAGAGAAGAGAAGACGAGAAGCAAAGAAATGAGGAATTTTAAGTAGGAGATGAAGTTATGGTATACTTGAAGAAGGGTAGATTTATTGTTGGTACATATAAAAAGTTGAGGATGAAGAAGTGTGCTCCTTTAAGATATTGAGGAAATTTGATTCAGGGAATGCATATGAAGTGGAATTACTAGAGGACATGGATATATCACCAGTATTCAATGTTACAAATTTGTATGAGCATCATGAATCATATTGTAGTAGTAGTGAAGGTTCAGATGTTGGGAAACAATATCCTAAGAAGGAGATGGATCAGATAGAGCATATTTTGGATAGAAGAGTTGGTCAAAGTACAAGAGGTAAGCAGTATATGGAACATCTTGTCAAATGGAAGGACAAACCAGTGGAGGATTCTTCATGGATTTCTCAGGCTGAGGTTGCCCACTTTGGTTTTCCTTTGGCCCCAGCAAAGTGACAGGCTCACTTTTTAAGTACCTCAAGTGTCTGATTCAGGAACATCTTGGGATCTTAGCAATCTTGAATCAACTAAAATTGTTTTTTTTTGTTTGATCAGTCTGGTGTTTCTTTTTGTGGTTGTTCTTTTGTGTTTTGGTCACTAAAGTGTGTTCGTGGATTCATGTTGGACCCAATCCTCTGATCACACATCATTTGGACTTATCACATGTGATATTTGTAAAATTCTTTGCTTGACTATTTTGTTCTTCATTTTCCCAGTCAGTCGTTGTATTTTCCAATCATTTTCCGATCTTCTGATAGGAATCTTCATTCACGATTGTATCAGCTCATTGATATGTTTGAGGTCAACTTGATTGTATGATCCCATCTCTTATTTATTATATTGGAGTTTGAACCTAAGGATTTGGGTCCCAACCTATTTTTTGTAACACATTTTCTTAATTATTGGGAAATGTGATCTTTCTAGGCCGATCAGATGTTGTGATTTCTTTATAAGCTTATGGACTTGTTCCTAAGGGGCAAGTGATTTTCATAAGATTATTTGCAATTATATTGGCTAGGTTTTGTAAGGCTTTTATGTGTTAGTAATAACTGAGAGGGGGGTGAATCAGTGGCCTCAAAAATATTCCAATAATCAACCCTTAAAACTTAGTACCACAATATTAAGCCTCTAGTTATCTTCAGTCCTATAAGATGAATGCCTCCAAATACTTTTATCAAAATACTACTGCTTGGAATGCTTTGTAAAACATTCTACTATATGTTTATCAAATAGAAGTCTATTAATTTACCAAAAGACAGTAAATTATCTAGAGTGTATTAATCAATCCAATTAATTTATGCATAATGAAAACAAGTAAATTAATGATTCATAAACACATTGACACATGAATTTTTAACGTGGAAACCCTGTTAAGGGAAAAACCACTTGGGACCAGTAACCCAAAATTTTCACTCTTTTGAAGTGAGCTCGGTGAAGAGTCAACCCTATCAAAGGTTACAAAAACACTGTTAGGTGTGACCTTGTTAGAGGATTTAAAATTTTAGTCTATCACTTGATATTAGGCATCTCTATGCTACCTTCCTTGATCAAACACTCACTTGGCCTGTCAATAGGTATCTAGCATCTCATGCTATCTTCATGATCAAAATTTTTGATACTCCTTGGGATGTATCTCAATATAGAAAGGATCTTTAAATCCCGCTCGGTTAAGAGACTTTCTAAATCAATGGTTAAAATGAAATAGTATGATTTTTTCACATATACAACTTATACTTGAATATTTTTAGATCTATTTTAATCTCATAACAATAATCTGATCAATATATCTCTTTTTATACCTTTGCTCCACTTTGATTCTTCTTAGTGATGTTGTGCTTTGTTTTTCAATGTCTGCATAAAACTTTAGCTCTTTCCTCAGCTTGACTGATCAAGACTATATGAATTTGCTCTTCATTAGTTTATTTTCAGCATCCTCTTTTCATGCATTCACCCACCACAATTTGTAATGAATTGAGTTGTCTCTTTATAGACATGATATCACCGTTGTTAGGTTCTTAATTTTCTTGATCTTGGCGTGATCCACAATCTTAGCCAATTAGATTTAAAGTAAAATTATTGTTTTATCTCGTAGAGATCTTCTTGCCAACTGGACAAAATAGCTTTAAATCCCTTACTTATCTCTGGCTTATCTTGTCGATGAAAATAATGATAACTACCAGTTAAGTCTATATTTAGCTCTGTCAGCTAGATATTTTGTCATTTATGAACTCAAGTTAATTTTGGTGTTTAACTCTTTGATATCTTTGGTCAACACTCCAGTTCTCCTTAGGCTTCTCCGTTGGTTTACACTATGTTTCTGGCTTTTGATTATGCTTGTGATTCTACTCATCGGTGTTCTTTCTCGAGCATTACTGTGACTTGACTTTCGGTGATCTCTGCATGTCGATGTCCACTGACCATCAGTTTTTGAAGTCACTTTGTGAATGTTGTTTTTTATGCATTACTGAAGGCATAATATTTTTCTCTTTGATTCTTTTAAGTCTTTGACACTTTGATTATAATCAATTATATTATATCAAGTTGACATCAATGAAAATACAAACCATTAACTAGTTTAATGTCTTGCATTATCCTTCTTAATTTTAGTGATCAATTTAACATCTTCAAATATTCAATCAGTTACATGTCATCATTATGATCATTATCAGGCATGTATGCTCTACATGTGAGATTTCACATTGTAGATCTATTTTTACTATTTTTTTAATAATAATAGAAGGTTGATCTCTCATTTCTATCCATCTTGGCTTATTGTTTCTATTGTTTTGTATTAGCTACAAGAATTGGACTGATCTCCTTGAAGTTTCTCCATCCTTGACTACATTACCTAATTAGGTGGTAGAGTTGGAAGAGTGGTTAAATATTTTTGCAAGGCTTAATGATATGTAGGAGAAGTTTGAAGAAGTTCCCAAAGAGAAGTCTTGGTGGGAGTAAGATGTAATTTCTCTACCAAATCATACTCCTTTATGAGATTAGGTGATAAGCATGGTGCCAGAAGAAGTGCATGTTTAGAAGGTGGGAGAGAATTAGGAACAAATGGATTAGTATGTTGAGGATTGTTTCTTGTATGATAAGTGTGAGCCACCGTAGGGTAATCCTTAATAAAATCCAAAGGACTTCTAGATTTCCCTTTTACAATTATAATCGTCTTGTTTGGAGTTTGAAAATAACTTGGTTGATTAAATCCCTTAAACGTAATCATAGGTGTAATGAATGTTTACAGATGATAATATTGATTAGGATAACTCTTAATCATTATCACCGACTTGTTAGGAGTGTGGGATGAATTTGATTGATTTCATCCTTTGAAAGTTATCATGGGCTTATTGGTTATCGTAGGTTGAGCTTGAAAAAATAATTTAGGTTTATCAATGTTGCAAGTATAATTATTCAAAGGAAGCAAGGTAAGAAAACTTTGGTAAAAGGTTGGTTAGAGAGACATAGAGGAAGATTTACTAGAGATGAAGTCATCTGACGTAACCCAATATTCATTACTAGGTGTCTTATGAGGGATCTTAACATCATGACCACTAAAGGAATAATCAAAATACTTATGAATAACGAAATCATACATGTTGGAAACAAACTAAAGATGAATGAATATCATTTTTTTTGTATTTTATTTTTCAAAATGTAAGTGAAATGCAAGAAAGGAAAGACAATAATTTTTTGTTCTTTTTATGATTAAATGAACTCAAATAGTATATCTAACTAACAATTGAAAATATGAATGCATAAAAAGTAGATCCTGATCTAAAGCAATACACTAAATGACTTCTTTTTTTTGTTCTTTTCAAATTTTGGGACACAAACACATGCAAAATCTAACTAGCCAACACAAAAGGTATAATGCATGAAAGGGACGGGTTCAGCAAAATGTAAAATGGAAAATGGGATGCAATGTCCCAAGGGTATCACATCCCAAAATATTGGTATACATTGGAATACAAAACCCACCTCATAAGACAAACCCGGTTGGCATAACCAATGGAGTATGAGTACTAATGCGGGATCTATGCTTTGTAAGATTTTTTGTGCGATTCCAAATAGATAATGACAATGAAATAGAAATGTAAGTGACAAATCTGATCTATGAAATTAAATGTAACAAAATTGAGATAAGAAAAAATGCACCTGGAAATGTGATGGAAAATTGCACTTTAGATCCATATTTTTTTTCTTGTTAGAGTCTCAAAATCTGTTGTAACTTCAAATCTAGTAATCTAAAACCTTTAGTTGCCTATCCTAGAATTTTCACTAATTTTTGGAAGGGACAAGTCGATAGGTCAACTTGTTCTTGCACTTTTCTACTCAAACTTGTAGGATTTCTCTGTCACAACTTATGGGCACTCTCTCTAAAATTAAAGTTGAATCTAAGCTTTCGAGACCTATAGATCTGAGAAAAGGTGTGCGTGTGTGTGTGTATGGTTATATAGGTATTTTTCTTGGGAAATCCCCTATTTTGGTGATTTCCACCTCCATAGATAGTCATTAGGATTAGAATGTGATAGTGATCATGAACCTAGAGTATGTCTAAATTGCTAACGGCCTAAAAATGCATAAAAAATATGCCTAGATCTAACCTTGTGTGTGATCGAGTGAAACCCTAGCATGTAAATGCAAACAATGTATGATTGAATGCATGCATGTAAAAAATATGAAGCATCAATGCATAGATCTGAAAATAACAAGAAAATCATACCCAACCATGGATGGAAAGACTACTCCTAGCCGTCTCCATAATCCATTTGAAACTCCATGATGATATAGGAAATGTTGTATTGGATGTCTTGAATGCTTGATAATTTTTGATAGAGATTATAAATGTTTGTTGTTGACCCTTACTTCAATGAATGTCACCAAAATGAGGATTCCACCTTGTAATTGCTTGTTGTAATCAAATTGGGGTTTTTACCTTGCAATTAATTTCATTATTATATGCCAAAATAAGGTAAGAGGGTTGCTTTTATAGTTTTTCGAGAGACAAAATTAAGCAGGCCGACTATAGCTATGGAAACCCCACAAATGATTTAGCATGTACCCATACCTCAAATCTGGGCACAATTTCCTAGGGATAAGTCGACCCGTTGACTTGTCCCACTTGAAAATGGCTTAAATTTGGTTGGTGGGACATAGTCAGTCCATAGGTGCTAGTTTCAAATAATTAGTAGATTCCAAAGTTGGGATTGAATTCTGAGGCCAAAGTAAGGTGATATAGGTCCTAGGATATGAGATTAATTTTGTGATTGGTTAAAAATAGAGGAGGGTGCCTAGAAATAAGATCCTACTTCTATTTTTTACAAGATTGAAGGGATTAGAGGACCATTACATTAATTAGGTATGCATTAAGTACAATTATGAAGTCCTAGAATGTAAACTTATAATGTAAATACAATAAGGTGAGTGCTAAACAAAAATTAAATTGTAGAGAATATATGTGCTTACAATTTAGGATGATAAACCCACTAAGAGAATTATCATCAGGGCTTATGATGATTCAAAGCTTCCTTCCAAGGGTGTCTTTACCTTACCTATCAAAGTTGGACTGGCCATACGTGAAACAACCTTCCAAGTCCTATAGATTGAGATTAGTTACACTTTTCTCCTTGGAAAACCTTAGATACACACCATGCAATTTGTCTCATCCACATATCACCAGTTTACTAAGTTTCCTTATAATGGGTCAAAAATTACTATTTTAGGTGACTGAGATCTATTCTTATACTACACTAACTTTAAAGGGTTGTCTTCCAACCAATTCCCCATAAATCAAGAAGCCTTCACATTATCACCCTCACAATACTTTGATTCGTCTAGCTTTTCCAAGTCCACCACTCTATCCACCTCCTTATCTGAGCTCAATATTAGTGTTCAAGACATAGGTTGTGGGTATTACACATATGCCGACTCTTTTTGGATAGGAAAACTCCCTATTTCACCAAGAACTTATGGAAAATTCTGACAACCACTTAAACACAAGAAAAAAATCCACATCTAGTATGATCCACCCACTTTTTCACAAAGTATGGCAAGTTAGATGAATAATTTGTGGAGAAATATTTGGTTGATTAGCTCTATAAAGATGAAGAGCCTCCTCTTATCATACCCATACAATAATATGGGAGGGGTTAAAAAATCATTAATAAACAAGGATATGATGGACATAGTGGCCTTGGAACACACAACCAAGGAGTAGTAGAGCCAATAATACCCAAGTAAAATCCTAAATATAGAGTTCTAGGGTATTAGTCGCCTGAGGAAGGTACCTCAAATACCCAATTTCCTAAAGAAAAAGACCTTTATGCTTTTGAGGATATCGATCGAAATGAGGAGTAATATTAAAAACTAACTCAAATGAGTATGAATGGGATAGTCCTCACACATCCAATACCTATTTCTTATGTAACACCTTTGATGACCGTAATGACCTACCTATCCAAGAAAAACATATAGATGATTGTGCTTAGATCATAACCTTTTAGAATCTGTTTGAGTCATCTAAATCTTTTCCTTATCATATGATTCTACCTTTGAGTCCTACATTATTATTATCAGTTTCATCTCCATATCTTATTCCAAAAAAAATGATAACATCTCCTTAGTTTACCCTAAATTTATTGATCGGGAACAGAATGATCCACCAAGCTTAGATCTCTTAGAAATTGATGAGGTTATCGCTAAATTCTTAGGAATTTAGAGTGTCATACCAATAGGAGACCACAAAGAAATATTTACTATCAATATTGACTGCACAAAATTCTTTGTGGAGTAGTATCCACATTTCATTTTCAAAAATGAGAAAAATAACAAAAATATAAAATCTCTAGGTGAAAATTGCAAGGTGCCTATGGATAAAGAAATACTAAAAAGAAAGGATTTATTTGATGAAAAAAACATCTCCAAGGAACCATAGGATGGAATATTGGACATGCTTCCTATTGATCAAGAGATATCCTTGTTACTTAATGAGTAGATGCGGGAAGTTAATCTTAGGAATGAAGAAAATAAGAAAATCATTCACCTTGCAACATCATTGTCACCAGAGGAGAAAGAAAAATTCATCCAATTCTTTAGAGATAAAAAAATCAAATGTTCATGGTACTATTTTAAAATTCAAGGGATAGACCTATAATTAGTCTTACAACATTTATAATTACGTCTAGGGGAAAACATAGTCAAGAAGAAGCTTTGAAAGATGCACCCTAAGATCAATCTTTTCATCAAGGTTGAGCTTAAAACATTATTAGATGATGGTTTCATCCAGCCTATAGATTATCCACAGTGGATATCAAATCTTGTACCTATCACAAAACCAAAAGAGGGAATTAGAATATGCATATATTTTAGAGACCCAAAAAAAGCAATCCTGAAAGATGAGTTTCCATTGCCAAATATTAACATGATAGTAGACATGATAGTTGGATAGGAAATGGTATCATTAAGGATGATTTCTCTGGGTATAATCAAATAAATAATTGTACTAGAAGATCAACATAAGACAACATTCACTTCCACCTTGTGAGCATATTGTTGGAATGTTATGTTATTTGGACTCAAAAATGCAAGGGCCACCTACCAGAGGGCTACAATATGACCACAATGTTTCCAGATGTGATGCATGAAATAATGGAAGATTATGTAGCTGAGATAATATCCAAGTCACCTCAAATTTATATCCATCTAGATGTCTTCGAAGTCATATTTGACAGTCTTGATGAGTACAAAGGCTTCCTACACCCTAAGAAATGTGTCTTTGGGGTTACATTAGTAAAACACCTTGGGTTAATTATGCCACATCAAGGAATAGTAGTGGATCCAAAAAAGGTCAAAGCTACAATTGACATTCCCTCACTAATGAACATCAACTAGTTGACAAGTCTCCAAGGAAAACTATAGTCCATTCAAAGATTCATAGGCCAAGTAGTAGATAAATGTCATCCTTTTTCAGTATCTACCCCACAAGGGAGTCCCATTTAAATGGACTGATCAATGTCAAACAATATTCTAGGAAATCAAAGACTATCTCTTTCAACCTCAATTTTTATTCCACCCATAGTGGGTGAGCCTACACTCTTGTACATATCAGTAACAACATCCTCCTTAGAAGCACTTTGAGAAAAACATGATCTATAAGGAAAGGAACGAGACATTTACTACATTATTTAGACACTTATAGTATATGATCTCAATCATGTTGTCATAGAAAGGGCATGTTTAGCTATCTTCTTTACTTCCCAAAGTCTTAGACACTACATACTCAGTCATAAGACATTTCTCATTGCAAAATTTAGTCCACTAAAATATATTTAATGTAAATAAGCACTCATAGGAAGATTGGCCAAATGGGTGATGATTTTAATTAAGTTTGATATTGAGTACATTGATAGGAAATCCATTAAAGGATAAGTGGTAGAAAATCAATTAGTTGATGCACCCGTACTAGAAGAACACCCTGTTTTGTCTAAATTTCTAGATGAGGCTATATTTTTCATAGAATAACCCTAACAATGTAAATTATACTTTGATTGGTCTTACACTAAAAAAGGAGGAGGTTTTGGAATTGTGTTAGTCGCACCTCAAGGCAATGCAATCCCAAAGATCATGCAGGTTGAACTTTATGTGTACTAAGAACATAACATATAATGAGGCTCTCCTCATAGGTTAAGAGACAGTGGTCTACTAGAAAATAAAAATCTACATGTTTTTGGAGAGTCACGAATCATAATAAAGAAAGTCAATAATAACTATATGACCAAGGATGAGAATGTTGTATAAGGAAATTATTGACAATTTTAAGAAATAATTTGATTGTGTCATCTTTGAACAAGTTCTTGGATCATACAACAAGACATCTGATGCTATAGAAACTATCAGATCTTTACTTGATATTCCTAAAATATCATCCTAAAAAGTAATCACTTATCTTGTGCTCATTTTAGGACCATTTTGTGCCTACTTTAGTGTGTTTCCTATGGTAGGACCTCCTATTACACTAAAATTCATATTAAATTAAAATATGGGTCCTCATCCCCCTTCAATCTTGTTTAAACTCAAGGTTGGCTCTAACTTCTATGCATGATTTCTCATTTTTCTATCTAATCACATAATAGATTTTCAACCTAGGACCTATGCATTTATTTTTCAGAATTTGGGACCTCCCTTGATCTCCTAGCAGCCTGTAATTTTTACCACCACTCCTTATCACTTTCCTTGACATCCTAAAAAATTTTGAGGTGATTTTACATGGACCAAGTAGACATCTTGACTTAGTCATGTCACCAAGTTGACATCTCAAATTAATTCTGGGACCAAGTTGACATCTCGATTTAGTCTTGTATTTTTAGCCCAAATTTGGCCCAGAGCTCAATGGTGAGATTTTCTTCCAAGGTGTGAAATTGTAATTAGCCTTGATGAAATTTGAGCCCCTAAATGTGTATAAAAATCATCCCCTCCTCTCATTTTCACAATATTAAATCTACAATTAGAACTCATGATTAAGAAGCAAGTTATTATCTATTATGCATTCAAAAGATTCAAGTATAAAGCAGGCATCCATTGGTGAAGGAATTCATTATCAAGCATTCAATAAAATCAAGCATTCAAGTGAAAGGAAGTCATTAATCATTTCAAGTATTCATTCCATTCATCGTGGCATTTCCTTCCATAGATCTAGCTTCTTTTCCCTATTAACCAACTGATGGTAATGATGATGAAGAGTGAGTTCAATAGAATACAAGAAAGTAGAATGGTTAGATCGGTTTTTATTTTTTCATTGTTGTCAAGCAATTGATTTCTAGTTTATGTTAAGCTTCCATATCATTCAGAGCCAAACTTAATTGGGAAGATAATAAAGATCAGACAATGATGGGGTACTCTTGGTATAATTGTTTTTACTTAACTTTTGATGGTGTTAAGTTGGTAAAGGGAACAAGCGTAGTTATCGAGAAATGAGAAGTTTTTTGGTAATGGGAAGTGTTATTTGGTCGAACAAAGATAAGTCAGTCACCAAGAGAAGTTGAAAACTGAGAAAGTTCATCTATCGATCAAAGTTGGTAACCAAGCAAAGTCAGACACCAAGTAAAGTTAGTCACCGAGTCACCGAGCACAGAACATAGTTTGAACAAAGATTGGATTCAAGAATCAAACTGAATTTAATGTGAAGGCGTGGAGTTCAAGAAGATTCCAAGGACAAAGAAAATTTTTTTTATAAGATCTATGGTCATGAAAATTCAAGTTCAAAATATGAGATGAAGATTAAACGACAAAAGTAAAGTTGTGAGTTCCAAGAAAAGTGAAAGTCACAAGGCAAAGGTTAACCATTTAACTGAGTTGCAGATACATTGAATAAGTTCATAAGAGATGATCTGACTATTTATTTTAATTGAAGGAATACCTAATCAATAAGAGTAAGAGGTAAAATAGAGGCCTATATATTGATGAGTATGTATTTTTATACAAAGATGTTGGCGAATTGAAGAGTTGAAGAGCTATCGAGCAGAGTAGTGAAAGAGGTGAAGAACCATTCTAAAGAAGAGACTGATGAGTTGTTGATGTCAGTAGTTTCAAAGATATAACAAGTGATCTGATCAAGAAAATTATAGTTGCAAAATCATAGATCAAATCAGTACACTATTTTCTTACTAATCTTTGTAAAATAAAATCTCTTAACCAAGTGGACCTAATAAGTATTTTGTAAATCCTTGTGAACAGTGACATTCTAGAATGAATTGTTAAGCTATTTGACTACGCCACTCTTGGAAGGGTGAATATCTTAATATATCTAAGGTAAATCCTCTAACAGGGTCACATCCAACAAATGTTCATTGTAATCTTTAATCGGATTGGCTCTTAACTGAGCATACTTTAGAAGAGTATTTATTTTTTGGGTGATAATTCCCATGGAGGTTTTCCCAAATTGGGTTTCCTCATTACATACGGTGTTATATGTGATTCTTGATAACTGTGAATGTTATTTTCTTATATTATATGTTGTTTATTAAGTTTGTGAAGTGTTTACAAGTTTTGATTGCTGTTGTTATTTGAATCACAGAGTTGAATCAGAGGTTTAGTTTTAATGTGTTAAGTTTTAATATTTTCTGATTCAACCCCCTCTCTGTAAACCATCATTATTAGGATAAACCAACAATTGGTATCAGAGATCATGCTCTGACAAGATAATTTTGAAGGTACTTGAGCTAAATTTCTAAAGATGTATAAAAGGGAAGCACAAAAGTTGAATATGAATAAATTTTCTACATTGCAAAAAAGAATAAAACTTCACATATCTAGTATTAGAGATTATGCACTGAATCATCTTGACAATGAGTACTCACCTCCAATATTTTTTCCTTATACACTTGAGCATTAAAGAGAAAGATAATAACATGCACAAGAGATGATAGATATATCATCTACTCTCACCGACCTAGAGTTCAATGATATACAAGGTTATGATACTGCTAAGAATATGTGGATAGGCTTACACTAGTTTTTGGCAGAGATCAACATGTTCAGAAGGATAAGGTTGAAATCTTAAGAGGAAAGTTTTAATCAATGAGAATGAAAGAAGGAGAAAATATTGTAGCATATAGTACAAGACTAAAGGAGATTTATTTTTCTATTAGAGGTGTTTGTGGAACCATTGAAGAAGAAGATGTTAAAAGTAAGATGCTTAAAACACTACTACCTATCTATGCCATCCGAGTGTTTTCTATTCAAGAGCATAGATCCATTCCATAGATGGTTGTTAGTTTGGATGCTACAATCAGTAAGCTAACTACTTTTGAGCTAAATGATTTTGATAATAGTTTTTCTGCTACTTCTAAGATTGAATCTACATTCAAATAATCTTTGACTATTGGAAAGTCTAGAGATTCTAGATCTAGTGATGGATATGCAAGTAGTGCTAGTGAAATACTTCATAGTTGTAAGAGTTAGCTTGAAGAGCTATATGTTGAAGATGAAAAGAATGAAGTTGAGTTTGAAGATTTATTATCTAGGAGGCTACCAAGAGGTAAACAAAAGTATAGATGTAAGCTACCTTTGAAGTGTTTTACATGCAATAAGATTGGTCACATAGCTTCTAATTGCCTTGACAATAAAGAGAAGAAAGATAATAGATATAAAAACAAGAGTGAGAACAGATTTAGAAGATTCAAAGACATTAATAAAAAAGGAAAGAAATCATGCTACATTGATGAAGGAGGTTCATCTAATGATGACACCGATGATTATGAAGAAGAAGTTATCTATGTTGCTATTAAAAATGAGTCTGATGACAAAATGTATGTTGAAGAAAAATCCCTAATCTCACAAATAAGTAAAAATGATACATGGATTATAAAGAATGGTTTCTTGGACCATATGACTCGTGATACTGATAATTTTATTACTTTGAAAGAGCATAATGGTGGTAATATTAGATTTGGAAATTATGCCCAATATCTTGTGAAGGGAAAAGGTTCTATAATTATATTGAACAATACTAAATTTGATGATGTTTATTAGGTTGAAGGTCTAAAGTACAATTTTTTGAGTGTGGCATATTTTAATAATACAGATCACTGACTAGAATTTCAAAACAAAAAGTTTAAAGTATTTGATCTGAAGGGAAGTTTGATTTCTACTAGAGGAAAATCTAAAGGTAACTTATTCTACCTTCATATATCCATAAAGAGTTGTTTTTTTGATAAGATTGAAGATGTATGGCTAGGGCCAAAAAGGCTATGTCATGTTAATTTTGATAACTTAATCAAAGTGAGTAAGAAAAATAGAATAAGAGGTCTATCAAGTCTAGACAAACCTGAGAATGTAATGTGTAAGGGATGTCAAGTAGGTAAGATGAATAAATCAAGATTTACAAGAAAATTTTATGCTACACAAGGTATTTTGGAGTTAGTACACACCGACCTATGCGGTTCCTTGAGAATATAAAGCTACTATGGAGATAGATACTTCATATTGTTTGTTTATGATCATTCTAGAATGATCTTGGTTATGTTTCTAAAAGAAAAATATTATGCATTCCAAATGTTTAAGTGGTACAAGGATAGAGTTAAAAAAGAGGTAGGGAGACAACCTAAATGTCTGAGGTCTGACAGAGGCAGAGAGTTTACATCTGATGAATTTACACTCTTCTACAATGAACATGGTATAAAGAGGCACATGTTTGCACTGAGAAAACCACAGCAGAATGGTATAGCTGAAAGGAGAAATAGATCCATTGTGGATTTTGATAGAACACTGATGATTGAGAATGGTATTTCTCAAACCTTCTACAGAGAAGCAGTTAGCATTGTTGATTATACACTTAATCGAGTATAACTAAAGAAGGGAACTAACAAGACACCTTATGAGATCTGGTATGGACACAAATTGAATGTATGTTACTTCAAATTATTTGGAAATAGGTGTTATATTTTTAAAGAAGAAAGAGATGGTAAATTTGACTCTAAAGGAGATGAAGGAATATTCTTAGGAGATTCTACTAAGAGAAAAGCCTACAAATGTTTGAATAAGAATACTAACAAAATAGTAGGAAGTGCAAATGTGAGAATTGATGAATTTGAAGAGAAGAATGATGAAGACAACAAGAAGGAACCCAAGGATTATTAAATATTTGTTTATATGTACAAACTGAGATTCCTAAAACCTTACTGAAAGCACAAATTGAGGAAGAAGATGAGCTCAAAGAGCTTCTGTCGAATGATGAAATAAAGAGATACCACCAACTACCAAGCCTATGTTGGAAAAGTATGCAAAGAGACACCACTCACTAAGTAAAAAAATTGGAGACAAGACTGCTGGAGTTCTGACAAGAAGTGAGGTAAGAGAAAACACATGCATAGTATTTAAATTTGAATCGAGAAAAGTAAAAGTTGCATTAGAAATTGAATATTGGATGAAATTAATGAAAGAAGAGATAGATCAAATTCAAAATAATAATACATGGACTTTGGTACCGAGACCAAAAGATAAGAATATAAATGGTACTAAGTGGATTTTTAGAAATAAGTTGAATGAGCATGGTAATGTAATAAGAAATAAATAAAGATTAGTTTGCAAGGGGTATGAACAAGAAGAAGGAATTGACTATGGTGAAACTTTTGCACCTATTGCTAGATTAGAAGGAGTAAGAATTCTACTAGCATATGTGGCTTATAAGGGATTCAAATTTTATCAAATGGATGTTAAGTATACATTTCTCAATGGTATTCTTGAAGAGGAAGTATATATTGAGCAAGATGAAGGATTTTCTGAGAATACTAACTGAGACATGGTATGCAAATTGCACAAAGCAATGTATGGCTTGAAACAAGCACCCTGAGAATGGTATGAAAGATTGCATTCATATTTAATCAAAATAGTATTTCAAAGAACTAGTGACAACATCAATGTGTATCTAAAATGTGATAGTACTAACAAATTTTTAATTTCTGAGATATTTGTTGATGACATTATCTTTGGAGTTAATGACACATTGTGCAGATCTTTTGCTGAGGAGATGAGAAAGGAGTTTGAAATTTTTATGATTGAAGAGATTAAATTGTTTCTTGGACTTCAAACTCAACAGGTAAAGGATGGGATCTACATTACACAAGAAAAGTACATTAAGGAAATCCTAAAGACCTTTGGTATGGATGACTCAAGACTAGTTGAAACATCAATGGTCATTGACTGCAAGTTATCTAAAGAGGGTGAGTCAAAAGAAGTCAATAAGATACTCTACTGATCCATGATTGGTAAGTTGCAATATGTAATGCACAAAAAACCTAATATTGTTCATGTAGTAGGGAATGTTGCAATATTTTCTTCCAATCCGAAGGGAACACATATGTCTATAGTTAAAATAATTTTTAGATATCTGAAAGGCACTGAGGATTTTGGCCTACTATACAAGAAAGGGGGAGACTTTGACTTGAAATTCTACACCGATGTTGATTGCACTGGAAACATTGATGACAGAAAGAGTACAAGTGGAGGAGATTTATTTCTAGGAGAAGAACTAGTTACATGGCTAAGAAAGAAATAAATTTGCATATCATAGTCTACTGTCGAGGATGAGTATGTTGTTGCAGCTATGAATTGTGCAAATATTGTGTGGATCAAACAACTACTAGAAGGTATGCAAGAGGAGATCACTGATCCAGTCACTATCTATTGTGACAACACAAGTTTTATAAACATATGAAAGAATCTGGTAATGCACTCTAAGATGAAGCACATATCTATCAAGTATCATTACTTGAGAGAGCAAGTACAAGACAAGCACGTAATGTTGGAATATGTGAATTCAAAAGAATAGCTAGATAATATATTCACCAAACCACTACCGAAGGATGCTTTTGAGTATCTAAGAGGTAAATTAGGGTTCCTACCCTTATCCAACATTCATTGATGAAAGAGGCATGTTTCATCAATTCTAGGACACATTAGAATATCTAAATTTTGAGTCGATGCTAATGATCACACTTTAGGTGATGCCTAAAGTTGTAAAAGGATTTATGTATGCCAAGATAAATCAGTACATGCAAGGTATGATTCACTTCATGAACAATATTCCAGGATTATGAATCTCTAGAATTATTTTTAAAGAGGGAGAAGTAATTAATTGATGAATACATAAGAAAGAATTAAGTGATGAATACACAAGTAAAGGAGACTACATGTAAGAGGGAGAATGTGATTGAAGGAAAGAGGAAGAAAAAGCTAAGAGGGAGAAAGGATAGTACAGAGAGATCACAGTATACCATCATCAATTGATAGTATTGCCATGAATTCCAAAGAGGGATATTTTTAACCAATTGATGGTAATGATGATGAAGACTGAGTTCATTAAAATACAAGAAAGTAGAATAGTTAGATCAGTTGTTATTTTTTCATTGATGTCAAGCAATTGATTTTTGGTTTATATTAAGTTGGCATACCATTTGGAGAGGAACTTAATTGGGGATATAATAAAGATCAGACAATGATGAGGTCCTATTGGTATAATTGTTTTTACTTAACATTTAATGTTGTTAAGTCGGTAAAGTGAACAAGTCTAGTTATTGAGTAGTGAGAAGTCTGTTGGTAATGGGAAGTGTTAGTCAGCCAAGAAAAGAAAATTCAGCCACCAAGATAATTTGACAACCAAGCAAGGTCAGTTACTGAGAAAGGCTGGTAACCAAGCAAAATTAGACACCTAGTGAAGATAGTCACCGAGCACAGAACAGAGTTTGAACAGAGATTGGATTCAAGGATCAGAATGAATTTAATGTGAAGGTGCTGATATCAAGAAGATTCCAAGGAAGAAGATTAAGTTTGTTAAAATATCTATAGTCATGAAAAGTTAAGTTCAAAATCTAAGATGCAGATTAAGCAGAAAATATAAAGTTGTGAGTTCCAATAAAAGTGCAAGTCATCAGGCCAAGGCTAAACATTTAAGTGAGTTGAAAATACATTGAATCAGTTCATAAGACATGATCTGATGGTTGAGATTAATTTAATTAATACCTAATCAATAAGATTAAGAGGCAAAATAGAGGCATATATATTGATGATTTTGTGTGTTTATAAAGAGATGCTATCGAATTGAAGAGTTGAAGAGCTACCAAGAAGAGTAGTGAAAGAGGTGGAGAACCAATCCAGAGAAGAGACTGATGAGTTTTTTTCCAGTAGTTTCAAAGAGTGAACAAGGGATCTGATCAAGAAAAGGAAATTTGTAGAATCAAAGATCAAATCAGTACACTATTGCTTACTAATATTTTTAATAAAAAATATCTTAATCGATTGGACCTAATAAGTATTTTTGTAAATCCTTGTGAAAGGTGTCATTCTAGGATGAATATTTAAGCACTCTAACTAGGCCAATCCTAACAGGGTGAAGATCTTAACAGATCTAAGTTAAATCCCCTAATAGGGTCACATCTAACAAATATGCATTGTAATATTTAATCAGAGTCTCTCTTAATCGAGCATACTTCAGAAGAGTATTTCTTTTTGTGGGTGACAATTCCTACAAAGGTTTTTCCCAAATTGGGTTTCCTCATTAAATATGGTGTTACATGTGATGCTTGATAAATTTGAATGTTAGTTTCTTATATTATATGTTGTTTATCAATTTTGTGAAGTGTTTACAAGTTTTGGGTCTTGTTGTTATTTGAATCACCGATTTGAATCAAAGGTTTAGTTATAAAGTGTTAAGTTTCAATATTTTCTTATTCACCCCGCCCCCCCCCCCCTCCTCTCAGTAAACCATTATTATTAGGCTAAATCAACATCCCCCATTGGAGGTCAAGAAAAGGAATCTACTATCAAGGGAGGATATCTACATTCATTCGTTAAATCTTCTTCTTCTCTTTCTTCCCCAATCCAACATTATGGTGAATTACAACATCTACTACATAAGGTTTTTTATTACATGATTTCCTTTTGGTTTTTGTGTCGATTCAAATCTATTACATCAACATTCTTGATCACATTCTAAGAGACAATTGTATCTACATGGTATGATATACTTCATTGTTTAGATCTAATCCCTGCTACATAAAAAACACTCTTTTCATTTCATTTATTTATATTCTAGGTTGATTCCTAAACAAGGATTTGACTGAGGAAAATCCCTTTCCTCAACCTTCTTCCCCTTCTTTCTATGTGTAGGAACAAGTTTTGGAGTTGCGAATCTAGATCTGGAAGGCACAAACACATTTGTAGGCCCTTGAAAATTTTCATCAGATTTAGAACTATTGGAACTAAGTCAAGATCTCAACATAGTCATGAAAATATGACATAGACCTACAATTTTTGGCTGAAATTTTCATGATGGATAGTTATAAGCATAAGGTTCCCAGATCTAGAATTACAGTTGATTCTGACATTCCGACAATAGATAAATTTAGATCCAAAGGTTAATCTTCCTATTATTATTTAAAGGTGAGTTCATTCCTCCTATTTTCCTCTTTCACTTACTTTCATAGATCAAATTTATATTTCATTATCATTTCTACATAAGGAATTCAAAACCCTACATTGTGTAGATCTCGCATTGGCACCCTTACTCTCTTGGTTATGCTAATTAGATTCATTTTGTTGGAGGTTTTGTATGCTAATGTATGTATGATTTGAGATATAGAAACTCTTAGAATTTCATACCATTTCTTATTATACATTTTGGTGAGCCTAACTTATGATGTTTCTTCTTCTGATTTTGGTATTAGATCCCATTTATGCCTTTCAATACCTAGATTTATTTTGTATGCATTGGCATAATATTGCTACAATCTATGCATGTGGATCCTTGTGTTTGTTTCACAAACTCTAAAAAGGAACAAAAAAATTATTATTTGGCATTTAGGATCTAATTTTTACCTTTTGTGTGGTTAGTTAGATCTACTATTTCTATGCATTTAAAAATTATAAAAAGAAAAAATATATAGTTGTCTTTTTCATTCTCCTTTGCATTGCATTCATATTTTGAGAAAATAAAAAAAAATTGCATTCATATCTTGTTTCCAACATGTATGATTTATTTATTCATGAATTTTTTGATGATTTATTCAGTTATCACAATTTTTTGGACCTTCATGAGCCGTATAGTAGTCAAGATTATGTTATGTTAGGTGAATCCCTCAATGACTTCATATCTACTCAATCTTCTCCTAGACTCTCATTTTTCCAAAATTTAATTAATGTGATACAAGGATTTAGGGTTAACAATACTCCCCTTCCTGAACCAATCAATGATTCCTCTCCCAAATATTTTCTCCCTCATGATGACATATTGATGCAAGAACCTACTTTTAAGCCTTCTCTCATTGATGAACCATTGGAGAATGATATGTACCTCCTCCATGAGACTAAATTTATGCAAGATGATAATTTTTCAATGGAAAAGGGTACTATAATTGATAATTACCTTAATGACACTTCTCCTCCTATCCATTTCAAACATCTTCCCTTTGAAGATAAAGCACTAATGAGTCATGATTGTCCTTCTCCTAAAAGTACCTTATAAGTAAAAGATGGTATCTTTGATGATCTCTCTTTTCCTAATGAAAATTTTGAGAGAAATGAACCTTATCATGTTAAACCTATTCAATTTCTATTTCCCTATTCAATTCTTCGTCCAATATAAACTCTTCAATATTATTGCACAACATTAGACTCCAAAATCCTTGAATTTGAGAATCAAACAACTTCATCTGGCAAATGCTTGGATATTGATTGGGCCTATTTAAATTTAAACCCAATTCTACCTAAAAGAGACTCTTATATTACTGATATATCAAACATTCCTTATGGACATGATATAGGATGTGTGCAATAAAGCATTGAAAATCATGAGAAATCTTTATCACATTTAACAGAAAGTCTAGGTTTTCAACCTTCCCATTTTCCAAATCAATCTATTAATTCTTCTCCTAATTTATCATCACAACAAGAGGATATTTTATTTAGGATTCTTAAGCCCAACTTAATTACTCTTTATTTGAAAAACAAATGAAAAATAACAAACATAAACAAGACAATTCTTCCATTTGTATGTATCATCAAATTCATGGTCATAAGTTATGATTGGAAGTGTAAAATTCAATAATTCATTGATTTTGGTATGCTTCAAAGGACATATAAAAATAAATTACACTTTTTTCATGATAATTGTAAATAGAATCTATATCCTATTATGCTTCTCCTCACTATGTGGCTTTTCTAGCCTATCCTTTGTGTACTCATTGTCATTTATGGTAGTGCAATTTTAGGTGCAATCATACATTGTGAGAACCATAATAATCTTTGTTCCTTGTCTTCACACTTGGGGAGTGAGGGTTCTATTTAATTCTCCTATTTATCCCAAGTATCAATTTATAACTTTCTTGACTTGTTTATTTTATAGGATGTCATACTTTCTTGCATGCATTTGTTGTTTTACATAAGGATGTTTTCTTTTTCAGGAGACTGCCACCCTGATTTGTAATATTATGCTTGCTCCAAAGCATGTGTCTATTATAAAAGAAACAAAATAGGTGGCATAATGTGTTTTCCTTTGTCAAGTATCACCTTACCTAGAAATAGGGAAGGTGTATATACTTGAACCTCCTTTCTATTTTTCTCTTCCCTTCCATCTAATATCCATTGTGGACTTTATTTTTTTTATGTTAGTATATCCTTTCTTGCATGGATTTGTTGTTTTTGATTATGGTAAAAGCAGGTTTTGAAGGGAACCCCGAAACCCTTTAACAAAGCATAGAAAGGAAAGGCAAAAAAGCCCAAAGAGAAACAGACTGTCCCAAGGAGGGGAGAAGTCTACAGTGGGTCAAAACCCAGATTTGGCAATAGTTACATACAAGACAAAAAACAAAAGAAACGCTGGAAAGAAAATAGAAAGAAAGACCGCCAGCACCAAAGTTAGAGAAAAGACTTCAGAAAGCTTTCAGAATCCACCAGCTGAGTCTTCATAGTCATCATGTTCTCTCTCAGCTTCTGGAGATCTGGATCCTCGGTCTTCTGCTTCTTGGATCTTGTACGTGTTCCAGGTCCCATTTGCTGGGAAGTAACAGGATGATCAGCATTGTCTTTATTACTTTCCAGCCAATTGCTCAGAGAAATTAGGTTCTCGAGAGTAGCCTTCATACCA
>MU228371.1:3010512-3023867 GCA_018584345.1 Thuja plicata | reverse complement strand
TTCAACAAATAAAGTGCTTTAAGTGGGGATTTTTATTTATTTAATTAAAAGAGGGGTTTTCTTTCAACTAAATAAATTAGAAGAATTTTATTTAATTAAATGGGGGAAATTAAATTTAATTAAATAAAATGAATTTTATTTAATTAAAAGGGAGGTTAAATCTTTTAATTAAATAAGAGGAATTTTATTTAATTAAAAGGGAGATTAAATCTTTTAATTAAATAAAAATGGTCAAACCTTAGGAAATATTGAAATAATTGAATAATTGAATTAATTACAATTTGATCAAGGAAATTGATTTGAATTGAAAATATTCCAAAGCATTGATTCAGAAATTTGATAAATTTATAAAATAATAAATGGGGCCCAAAGTCTAGGCGACCATTTTAGGGTGCATACAATTGGTATCAGAGAAGGTTGATCATTTGGGATAAGTGATCAGTGGTGTATATCAGGGAGTGACATAGAGGGAGACAATATGCCTCCAAAAGGGGGAATGAACTAGGAGATGGTGAAGAAGAAGAAGATGATTGAAGATGCACTAGAGGCGAAGATGGAGGAACATAATAAAATAAAGGGTAGAGAGAAAGAGAAGATGGGTAACTTCTTGATTGATGAAGAAGAAGATGAGAAAGAGGAAGAAGAAGGGACCCCAAGATAGGAAAAAAAATTAGATGTTATTCAAAAGGATTTTGTAGACACCTTGAAATATGTGATTAGGGAGACCTTTGGTTGACAAAGTGACATTCCTATGTTCTGTGGAAAAATGGAAGAAACAGAAGTGATAGACTAGATAGAAGCCTTGAATAATTATTTTGAGTACAAGGAGATACCAGATAATAAGAAAGTCAAGTTTTCCAAGTCCAAAATGAAAGGAGTAGCACTTACTTGGTGGAATTATGTACAAAGTGAAAGGGTGAGAGAGGGGATGAACATGATCACCTCTTGGAACAAGATGGAAATTGTTAGTAATAACTGAGAGGGGGGGGTGAATCAATGGCCTCAAAAATTTATCCTTAAATCAACCCTTAGAACTTATAACCACTAATTATGTCTCAATTTATCTTCTATCCTACAAGATGTATGCCTTGAAATAGTTTAATCAATTTTCTACTTGTCAGATTGTTTTTCTAATCTCTCTTTTGTATGATTACCGATAAGAAGTTATCTATTTACCGAAACACAGTAAATATGCAGAGTATACCAATCAATCCAGAAATGCATATGTGAAATTTAAAATTTCACTCTTCTAAATTGAGCCATGTTAAGAGCCAACCCTGTTAGGTGTGACCTTGTTAGAGGATTTAGAAATATTTTTTCAACTAGTATCTAGCATCTAATGATGCCATCCTTGATCAAACTCTCTTGGCCTGTCAATAGGTATCGGTCATATCCAATGCTACTTTTGTGATAAAACTTTTTGATACTCCTTGGGATGTATCTCAATTGTAAAAGACTTTTAAATCTTGCTCAGTTAAGAAGCTTTATGCTTCAATGGTTAAACTAAAATACTAATGATCTGTTCATACATACAACTCAATTGTATATTTTTAGATCTATTGTAAGTCCATTACCTCTCTGATCAATATAATCACTTATACCTTTTCTCTACACTGTTCTACTCTATGATGCTTGTCTCACTGTTCGTCAGTGTCTACAAAATCTAGCTCTTTCCTTAGCTTGTTGATCAGGACTGAATGAAGACTTTCATCTCCTTCATATTTTCTTTAGCATCTTTCCTCTTCTCTTTTTCTCCTCACATAATCCCTCATTCGTAATGAATTGGGTTTGTCTCTATATAGACATGCTTTCCCCTTTTCTTGGCTTTCTTGATTCTTGGCGTGTTCCACAATTATCGCCAATAGATTTAAAGCAAACTCCTAATTTATCTCAAAGAGATCTTCTTGCCAACTGGACAAATCAGCTTTAAATCAGTTACTTATCTCTGGATTTATCTAGATGATTAAAACAATGATAAGTATCTGTTAATTCTATCTTTAGCTTCTTGAAAGATAAGAATTTTTTTGTTTTCTAAACTCTTTATTCTGTCAGTCAACACTTCATTTAGTCATCGGTGATAACTGACTATTTCATCAGTGTGACTTCAGTTGTCATCGAGATCTGTCCTTGTCTTCTCCATCAGGAAACATCGAATTCTTTTCGTCGGTTACTATGTGCTTTGCTTGTTGGTCAACACTATAACTCTGCTCGTCGGTAATGTTGTACATTACCTCTTCGGGTAACATTGTGACTTTTCTCTTTTACTTTGACCATCGGTGTGCACTCCATCAGTGTATGTAGTCACTTAGTGAATACTTGACTTGTGTGCATTACTGATAGCATAGTCTTGATACATCAGTTCTTTGAAGTCTTTGGTAGTATTTCAATGACCATACAGATTATATCAAGTTGACATCAATGACAATATAATACATTAACTGATTTAATGCCTTGCATGATCATCAACTTAATATCTTCAAACATTCAATCAGTTACATGTCATCAGGAAATATGGGTTAAATCCTAATTCATGCAAGTGGACTATGAAGTCCAACTATACAGGAAGATGCAAGATTTAAATCAAGAGGATCTTGATATAAGTGTGTTGGTAAATAGATTTTTATTTTTCACTTTAACTCTAAAATGCCCAAATATTAAAGAAACAATTGAATACAATAGTTGGGAAATGTAACTGAATAACTAATTTCACTCTAAATTTGAAGGTACAGCTCCCTTAAGTGATTAATCTTCAATGAATTTTGTTCTTTCCTAATTTAATGGGGTTTTTTTCTTAACCTAAGAATAGAAGAGGTAATCCGAACTAGGCCTAGATAGGAACTAGTTCAGGAAGATAGGTTCAGCTTTCTATCTAGCCAATTTTAAGACTTTATAAATCATATAAGATCTCAATATTGGTAATGCATGGACTGATAATGAAGATGCAATTATGAAACTAAATGATCAATGATAACATAATGATGATGAATTGATCTACTTCATAAGAAAATTTCTCATAATCTATGGGTGACACCCATATTTCCCCTTAATAAACTGTATCAAATCATAATACAGAACCTCAGTTTAATCTTGAACTGTAAATCCAATTTAAAGAAACATTCAAATTGACAGAAAGATAAATGCAATGGAATAGTTAAAACATTGGCATTCAGACATAAATGAATTTGACTTAGCAAAAATGAAGTACTTCACACCAAAATTTAGCCAACCTTTCTATTAATTTTCAAAATAGTACATATAGATCTTTAGAGTTTGACCATTACAAAAAGCAGGAACTGAAATGGTTCAACTTCCTTAACCAAAAATGATAAACAAACATTTATCCATTACAAGCTCTATCAAAGTTTAGTATAAGAGGGAATATATTTATGCTTCTATTTTCTTCCCCTTATCTATTTTCTCCCTATAGGCGATGACAGCTGTGATGATTGGAATAATCTCTTCATGTTTATTGATATGGGCATTGGTATATCTAATGAGCCATCGAGAATGATCTTTTGCCTGGCTCTTAACCACATCTACCTTATCTTTCAGCTCTTCCATGGCTTTACAGATGCATCCACTCAACTGTTGGAGTTTTGGCACCTTATCCAAGTGAGAGGAAGACTGTTCTGCCAATTTATCTACATAATCAGAGAAAGACTTCTGCATGTTAGTCACTTCAATCATTTATTTTCCTTTACCATTTTTCTGTGACTTCGTGTGAAGACCTTGAAGGAGTTTAAACTCTCTGTTATGTTCCTCTTTGATTTTGACATTTGTCTGTTGCAACCCTCCTTCAACTTGGATGATCATATCAGTCTTAAATTCCAGGCTTTGAAGCCATTTAATCAAAGGATCATCTCCTTTCTACAATAACTTGGCCTTTATTTACTCCTTAGTCTTCATTTTAATTACTACATGCATCATTACTATGCATTCTTGACACTTCACTCTTTCCGATGTGAGAGTCTGCAAATTCTTGTTAATGTTGTTTCTCTCCTTCTCCAACTTTAGGAGAGTATCACCTAGTTGCTCAATAACTACCATCCCTTCAGATTTCAGCCTCTCGATCCATCATTTACCAATCTTCCCAAAATGTCTATCTTCTTTCAACTTTGCTATGATAGCTTGATTCTCTACAGCATTGGGGTCAAAAGTGGTTTGGGCACTAGGAATGCTTGCAACTGGAGTAACTAACTTCCTAATAGATTTAGTTAGTTCAATGTCTTCTGCTTTAAGTTGGACTTTAGCTATTTTGAGCTCCTCAAGCTCTTCTTCAATTACAATATTAGTGGATTTCCACCAATCCACCTTAGTATCATGATGAGCTAGCCCCATATCAAATGACTGCAGCTCAAAGTTGAAATCAGTTAAATCTTCAAACCTGCCTTCCTTTATGGGATTTGCTACTTCCATAGTGAAGTGCCTTGTTTCTGGGTCTCGGCCTAATGTATAAAATGTCTTTTCTTTCTTCACCTTTCTCATGGTGGTACTAGATTGTAAGGCCCATGAAAGAGTATCCTTGGTGGGATCTCCTTAGTATATCATCTTCCTCTTGTGTTCTAGAGTGTTCTCTATCCAAGACTCTGCTCTAGTAACTTTGGTGGCAGAGACCAATTTTTCTATGAAAAACTTCCTGATGACCAGAGGAGTAGCTTTAGGTCTGGAAGCAAATGGATTCACTGAGGTAGGAGAGAAGGAAACTAATTTAGTGACTTGAGAAAATTTCTATTTCTTTCCAGCCTTCTCATCTAATTCTGTGGTTGTAGTGCTATAACTATCTTCACCCACTTCCACTATAATAGGGGATCCTCACCTTGGAGTATCTTAAATTGAGGTATCACCTTGTGTGCCCAAAGTGCTAGCCTTAAATAGTTGTTCTGTTTCTAAACTTTTAACAGGATCAACCATAGACTTGACTCAGTCTATAGAAACTGGTTCTTCAGTGGAACCAATGATATGAGGCAAGCCATCTCTGCATGTCTTCTCCAATGGGATCATCTTTTCAGGAGGCTCATCACCTTTGCCTGCTCGTTGAACTAGTTCTTTAGCTACAGTTAGGATAGTCATTGAAGATGACGTAGGAGCACTCCCAGTCCCTCTTGTAGGATTTTATTGAGAAGGAGGATTCTTTTCTGACCTCTTCCTTCTGTCGATAGTCCATTGGATCCACTACTCTGTCCTTCTGTAGATCCCACCCATCAACATCTATGAGTCATCAATGGCTTGATCTAGGATGGTTTCAGAGCTTATAGGTAGGGGATTAATCTTTTCCATGTATGTATCATCATACATATGTTGGCCATCATCTTCCACACCTCCAACTGCAATCTTAACTTTGAACCTTTTGATTTGTTCAATAGTTAATCTTCCATAGAATCGATCTCTACTTTCTAGATCATCTTTGCAGTTGGCCCAATAGTCCTCTATATCATCGATGTGATGAATATTGTGACCCATTTTCAAGTAATCTCAGGCATAGTTCATAGGATCATACTTCGGCCTTAGAACATCATATGTTTCTACTTCTTTGAGAATGCTTTCAAAACATTATTTGCATCAGACCCAGATGCACAAATGTAGCCTCCAATAGTCATTGGGAAATCATAGCCTTTCTTTCTAGTGCACACACAGATCAGGTTCACTTGGACTGCTTGCCTCATCACCTCAACCATCACGATCATGTTGTCGGGATACTTGGGCAGCTTCAAAGGGAAATCATCGAATCCTACAAGATAGATGTATGAGAAATTTGCAAATTGGATAAAATAAGCTCCAAATTGGCTGATAAATTCCATGGCTTCCAGAGAAAATCTCCTTTCTAGGAAACCTTGTAACTCCCTACACAGTCTCATTGTGAATGCATCATTAACTTTGAGATATTTAGTATAATTGTTATGTAATTGCAAACAGGGGAAGAATTCATAACTCTTAACATCCTCTAGGAATTCTTCTAGTCTAGGAAGTCCTGGCCAAATTTGAATTGTAGCTAAGATATATAATAGAACTAAGGACATATATAACTCATTCTGATGTTTAGCTCTATTTAGGGCATTTGAGAGATTTTCACTTACCATATGAGCCCAATCAATTAAATTATGTTGGAAATAAATCACCTAAACTAGGAAGAAATGGTGCTCAACAAAATTAAGTGCATCACTCTCACCTCTAATCCTATGAAGCAATACCAGAATGTCTAAAATTTATAGCTTCAAGTTTGTGTCATATAGTGTTTTGGGCAACTTTCCCTTGGTGCTCCTCAACTCCTGGAACCATGTTTTCATTATTTCCTTCTTCCATACAGTCATCTTTTCTCTATACTCTTTAATTTCCTAACTGTATGTCATCTTTGAGTATTCAGCTTGCTCTAGAATATGAAGGGAGTTCTAGATGGAGTCTCACTCAATAGAGAGTAGTAGCATGTCATCGGGAAAAAGAATTTCCTTGATGTCCAGGTTATAGAGAGCTATGCATTCTTGAACAAGCTCTAGAGCTTGAATTGCAATAGGGAAACTGGCGGCTTTGACTAATCCACTCTCCTTTAGTTTCTCTATGATGGGATGTATCCTTTTAGCATTTAGCCTACTATGAAAGCTCTACATATCGAAGAATCTCAGAGAGGTGTCTATGATTTTGTGTCAGTCAAAATTAATACCGTTCATCCCATCGAATCCCATGAAACTTGTAGCCATGCTTCGATTGATTTGATTCGGGAACCAGGAATTTATCTCAAGAATATGAAATAAAGGAACAACTATCGCTAGGGATTTCAATTCAAACAATTTGACAAATAGATGGTAATTCTTTTTTGCAACACTTCACTGATTTTATAACTCCAAACTTTTTACTGTTAACGGCCGACTTCCCACGTCACATGAATGAAAAGACTTAAGAATTTATGAAAATTTTTGTTATGAAGCAAAAAAACTTTATTTGAATTAATTACTTTACCTCTATGGGCCATTAAGAAACATCTTTTCACCTTTGATAAATGTAATGGTAACTTTCTGGAGACAGTGGATAATTAATTTTTCGCTTCTCCTTTGGGTGGAGAAATGTTTTTGGAGTACTCCCTACTCAGAAATCTGCCAAGGAGGAATCTTAGCCCACTGCAATGTAAAAATGATGTGTGATGATTTTATCTACTTTCTTTATGCCTTAAGTCCCCTCACAAGTTTATTTTTCTTCATAAATCTCGCGTATAACAATCTGGCAGAAAATGCATCTTGCGGGTCAAAACCTGCCTATTGGAGTAGTAGAGAAGCTACTTTCTGCTTTTTTGCCGATAAACTTTGGTCTTTGATTCCTTATCATTTAATCATTCTTCTAGCCTGGAGGGACTCATTTTGAATGCAATAGTCTTTCTAGCCTCAATTATCTATTTTCAACTTCCACTGATCGCTGAGACTTTTAAAAATTGTTGACTGCAAAAAAGACACTTTGTAGGTGATTATCCGCCAAGGAGAAGCTCAGAATCAATTTTCCGCCGAGGAGAAGCTCGCAACCAATTTTCTGGCAAGGTGAAGCTCAAAAACAATATTCCTCCGAGGTGGCAAGATGAAGTTTCAAAGCTAAATATTTTGAGATCACATAAAATCAATGTTAGAAACCTCTGAATTGTGACCTTTATCAGATTTGGGAGCTTAACCTACCCAATATGACATGATCTTGGATAAAAAACCCCGGCTTACAAAGGAGAAGGTAATTTGGGAAAATTTGATAAAGGTTTCCCTAGCCTAAAGGGAAAAACTAGACTTAGACTCATGACTTGCACAATGTTTTTAAGACTATTACTACGCACTAAACATCCATTTCCTCTAAAGATATGCAGAACAAAAATGGGGCAACAACTAGCTCTGTCTGGGGACTTAGACATTCACATTTCCAAGCAAGGAACTCAAGTCTCTAGTTTTTCAAAGCTCGATAAAAGGGTGGCTCACAACAAAACTAAGGCAAAACACAGAAATAAAACAGGGAAAGAAAACCTAACTAAGGAAAACAAAAATAGGAAGTAAATGTAACTATGGTATGATATAGGGGTTACCTATTTTAGATTCAGATATGGTATAGCTTCAAGTCCTAACCATTGTACATCTAGGGTAGTGCTTTTCCATCTAGATAAGTCAATTTAAAAGAATTCTTCTCAAATGTCTGATGGATCTTGAAAGGCCCTTTCCACAGTGTCTCAAATTTTCCATGCATACCTTTAGGTTCCCTACGTTTGTCCCATAGCAGTACCATATCTCCTTCCATAAATTTCTAAGGCCTGCTCCTTTTTTCAAACAAATTCTTCACATGCATTTGATTTTGTGTGATGTGATCTACCATCTTCTCTCTTTCCTCTTCAATCTTGTTTAAATATAGGATTCTCTTTTCTAAACAATCTTCATATATGTCATCTTCTACTGTTGTCCTCAATTTGCAATTTTCCAATTCCAATGGCAATGGAAGACTAACCTCAATTCCATAGATCAATTCAAAGGGGGAAACGTTGATAGCTCTTTTAGGGGTCACCCTATCCACCCATAGTGCTTCATGGATTTTCTTATGCCAGGCTCTCTGATTATCTGCCACGAGTTTCTTCATAATGTTTACCAAGTCCTTGTTGTTGGATTCAGCCTGACCATTTCCTTGTGGGAAATAGTCGGATGAGTGACTGACCATAATTCCATACTTATAAAAAAATTCAGTAATTTCCTAAGAAGAGAAATATGTGGCATTATCCATTACCAGCTTGATAGGTACACCAAACCTTACCAGGATGTTTTCTTTAATAAACTCACATACTACTTCAGATGTAGTTCTCCTAGTTGCTTTCACCTCCACCCATTTCATGAAGTAGTCTATTGTAGTGATTATATAGGTATGACCCGCACTAGATGTGGGATTTATAGGTCCAATAAAATCAAGGCCCCACTATTGGAAGGGACCTTCAATGACCATTGGTATAAGGGGGAGAGCTACTAGTTGTGGCTTTCCGATAAACATTTTGCACTTCTCACATCTTTCTACCCAATGATATGGATCTTTAAACATTCACGGCTAATAATAGCATTGTCACAATATTTTGAACGTAGTAACTGATGAAGAGAAGTGTCCCCCACAAGCTTCATCATGGAACACCTTCAAAAAAATATCTTGTTGTTGTTTGTCTACACACTGGAGGAAGGTCCCATCTATCGACCTCTTATACAACCTATCTTCCCAAATAGCATATTTGGAGGCCCTCAATTTTAAATCTCTCCTTTGCTTTGGGGTCAACCCTTTGGGGCACTCACCATACACCAAAAAATATACAATGTTTTCAAACCAGGGGTCTTACATACTTACTTCCAAAACCAATTGTGTCACCTCATGATCTTCATCCATTTGATTTTCCGCTATTGCTTTGCAAAGTGCATTTCCTCACACCAACTTAGTGGGTTTAATTTCTATGTCACATTCCTTTGTCTTAGCCACCCAAGCTCCTCTATTATTACATTCCACATCTTGTTGAGTTAATACACTTTTAACTGTAATGTCAGGCACATATACAAGGGAGTGGGAATGTAAAATATAGAATCTAAAATTATTTAAATCTTTTACTACTGTGAAAGCATGTTTCTCAGTCTGAGAGTATCTCAACTCATGATCTTTTAGAGGTGTTCTCATAAATATGATAGGGGCTTGAACCCCTTCCTCATTTTCTTGCATGAGAATATCTAACAAAGTATGCTCAGAGGAGTAACAATAAATTATGAAATCTTCCTTGTAATTTGGGTGACACAACACTGGAGCATTGGCTATGGCATTCTGAATATTTTTGAAGCCTTGTTTTCCAGGTTCATTCCATTTAAAATTCACATTCCCTTTCAACATATCCACTATACATTTGGTAATTTCTAAAAAATCTGGGACAAACCTTCTGAGAAAATTTACCTGACCAAAGAATGATTTTACTCCAGTCTTGTTTATGGGTAAGCTCAGTTGTTGGAGTTCCTTAACCCTTTCTAGATCAATTCTTATACCTTCTTGAGAAATTATGTGTCCCATTAATTTCCCTTCAGTCACACAGAAGACTGACTTCTTGGGATTTAAAGAAATCTTGTCTTCTCTACACCTTTGCAACACTCTCCTCAAATCCTTTATGTGATCTATTATTTTCCTAGAAAACACCGTAAGATCATCCAGATACATACCAATTATTTTATTTTTCATATCACTAAAGGAAAGATCCATACCTCTCTGAAAGGTAGGCCCGACATTGATTAACCCAAATGGCATTCTATGATAAGTGAAAGTACCCCATGGAGTAGTGAAGGTTGTCTTGTGTTGATCTACTTTTTCCACATTTATCTTGTTGTACCCCGAGAATCCATCCAACATGGACATCATCTCAGCTCCATCCATGGTCTGCAATAGGTGATCCATGTTGGGAAGAGCGTAATTATCTTTCAAGGAAGACTGATTAAGGTTTCTAAATTCCATGCAAATTCTTATTTCCCTATTTTTCTTTCTCACAGGTACTATATTTGCTACCCAGGTTGAATGATGGATAGGATATATGATCTTAGCCTTCAGCATTTAATCAATTTCCCTAAATATCGCATTAGCAACCTTGGGATTATAATTCCTTTTTTTTTCTAAATGGAACAGTGTCAGGTTTTAGAGGAATTTGATGTTTGAATTTTCCATCCATGAAGCTTTTTAAATCTTTGTAACTCCATGCGAAGGCATCCTGGTATTCTAGGAAAAAATTTCTGGTTTCTTCCCTTTCTTCCTCAGTACAACATTTCCCAATGTTGATCATCTTAGGGTCTTTTTCACTTCCAATGTTTATTCCTTCATATTCACCAGTGGTAGGACCCCTCTCAATCCTCTTCTTTTTAACAAAGGTATCATGCCTATTGAAAATATTTTCGAGAGTAACCAAATGAGGAGGGATAATATTACCTTGCAATTGAATGATACCCAACTTATCTTTCCTCTGATGGTCATGACAATCTCCTTTATGACTACCAGGAGCATTCTTATGAAAGTCACCGCCGATCTCTAAAAAGAGAAGGAGGTTCTGATCATCTTCAAACACCTTCCAATCTTCCACATTGTCAGGTACAAATGGTCTATATACCACTTCTATTTTATATTTCTTATCTTTGAAATCTGGGTGAGGGAGGAGCAATGAGGCTGACACTATTAAGGAATTAGCCTTAGAATTTAACTCTCTTGGTACAAATTCAATAAAGAATGCGTCTAAGGATTCAATTTCATCTCATACCCTGTTCCTATAATTTTTTAATCTATGATTCTTCACAGAGTATTGATTTTTAACTTGGCACACAATTAACTCAGCATCACCTCAATCTCTTAGGATTTTCACACCTCTCTCTTTTGCAACAATAATTCCTAGAAGTAGGGCCTCATAATCCACTATGTTATTGGTGTTCCCAAACTCCAATTTGTAAGCCATGGGCTTAGATTCTCCATCTGGCGATATTAAGACTACACCTACACCAGATCCTAACAATGCATAGCTACCATCGAACTCAAGAGTCCAAATTTGTGGTGACATTTCTTCAATGGAAGGCTGATTTTTCTCTTCTCTAGGTTCAGCCTCTTCGTCATGATTATCTGTGAATAACATGTAGTTTCCAAACTCCAATTCTTGGTACAGAATTTGGGCTTTAGGGTCATTAGATTTTAGTAGTGTGAACTTTTCTTTCTCTTAAGGAACCAATTTTATCTTTTTGTTACCTACTGGGATCAAAGCTTGAGACCAATCTAGCTTTATTTCTCCTCCTAGATCCCTGCAAAAACTCTTTCTTAAAAACAAACCATAACTAGTAGGTATATCAACAACCAATATAGTTAACAACATTCTCTTCTCGGGGTGTGCTGCTAAAGTCACTTGGGCATCTTTGATTTTCCCAATCAAAGGGACCTCTTTAGCATCCATAGAGTAGCATCTACCATGGGCTTTGGTGAGAGTGAGACCTAAAGCCTTAGCTACAGTTGATGGCACACATTGTCTGAGGCACCAGAGTCTATTATGCAATTACTCACTTTGAAACTATTTATAAACAATGACACATAGAAAGGGTCAAGCTTTCACCCAGGGGAAGTAGCCAAAACCAATGACTCTCCCTGTTCAAATGGACCTGTCAAAACTGACTCTTTTTCTACTGAAGCCATGACATTTTGATTTAAATCTTGGGTCCCTCCTTTACAAAATCCACTAATTTTTTCTACTCTATAGGATTAGATTTAAGATAGTCTAAGGGAGAAATCTGAATTCTTGAATCTTTACAGAATTGAATAATGTCAAAATAATTTTGTTCCTTACCCGGTGGAAAAATTTGTACTCCTTAGTTGGCATCTTTAGAGAAGGAAGTGGACGCCTCATTACCTCTTGGTGTAGGTGTGGAAGTAGGGGCTTTATCTTTCTGATTCTGGGTTAATACTGCATAAGATGTCCCATCTATAATAGCATAACATGCCACATCTTGTTCTGAATCTGATACATACTCAAAAAATAAGTTTTTAGAGTCGCCATGTGAGCACGAATATAATTTAGATCTAGATACTCCAGCATTCCATTCATCTATTTGACTCATCTTCTATGCATGAGCTGCATCGGGGCAGCTTTCTCCATCATGATCTATTTTTAGGTGAAAAGCAAACATGTTTTCCCTTTTGGGAGGAGCTTCTATGGCTAGCCTTTATTGAGGAGTAGTTAATTGTAATGTTTTTCCATTAGTATTCCTCATATCACCATTTCTTCCAGGTTGATCTTGAAAATTCTGCTGGTAAGGATTGTTAATTATGGGAAGTTGTCTTTTGAAAGCAATGAACTCATTAGATAATTTCTAGATCATCTCATTTGATGATGTGGTATTTCTAGTACTAGTCTGAGTTTGTATCTCTCATTTCCACTTCCCTGTCGAGATCATGTGATTCTCTAACTCTATAGCAGTCCTCTGGGTGAGATCCAAATTGGCCTGGTGTGTCCTTCTTAAATCATAGTTGATATCAGATGGCATAGCACTTATAAAAAATGTTTTTAAATTACTTGCAGTAAGATGATTAGCTATTGGGATACGTTTAACTAGCTTATTAAATTTAGCAACAAAATCTCTCATGCTTATTGAAGGCTCTTTTTTGATAGAAGTCAATTGTGTTAACAAAGCATGCTCATCTTCAGCAATTTTAAACCTTCTTTCAAAATTTGTTCTCATGGAAGCCCAGTCCGTTGTTGGAAATAAGGATGGAGTAACTGAGAGGGGAGGGGTGAATCAGTTACCACAAAAATAAATCCACAAGTCCCTTAGATGTCTTTAATATATATATTACTGTTACTCAGTGAATTAACCTTATAT
>MU228371.1:2982408-3004132 GCA_018584345.1 Thuja plicata | reverse complement strand
TGACTTCTCAATATATTATTCTGGAGTGCTCGGTAGACTCTGTAACTTGCTTCTCTTACCGTCTGAACTCGGTAGTCTTGGTAAACTGTCTAATGACTAATATGACATTCTGAACTCGGTAGACTCTGTCTGATGACTGATATGACATTTGTGTAACATCAAGGACAACATACGATTAAACAATTGTTTCCAACAGTCCGTAATAGAAGAGACGGGAAAATTGAAACCAATCTATTGCGCCCTCAACAAGGGTCTCAACAAATAATCAGAGTGCAACATCCTCCTCTCATACTACCAATATATTAATGGCTATAATGAAAGTAGTAATGTGTTCATCTGTAGATACCTTCCCATCTCCGAAGAATTTGGGAAAATTCTTCCTTGACCCTGAGGGAAGTAGGTTATATATTGCTAACTATAGAGGACCAATTGCGGTGGCCCAAGGAATTGCCATAACTGCTTGTGGTAAATAAGATGTTAGATTTACAATAGGAGGGGCAACTACTCCGTGTAAGGTTAGCACTTGATAGGTGGTAGACAAAAAGGATGATGGTTTGGGAGGCGAAGGCGGTCTACTTTTTCTCTTAGTAATTTTGTTCTTTTGATGAGGTACTTCAAGCAAGGAAAAATTAATCCCTGCAAGTCTCTCAAAGACTTGGTCTATACCACCTTCTTTCCTTATACTTCTAAGAAATATTTTAGGCTCCAACATTTCCACTAATTTGGCAATCTAGCCTCATGCTCTTCCTGGAGTTGTGCCCTTCATAAATTCCTACTTTGAATGGCTCATTCAAGTGCTTCTTCTCTCACTTATTCTTGTTCGATCACTTGACTAGCATTTCTATAATGCATAGTATTTCTTCTATGTCTCCAGACAAAAGTATTCAGTGAGGAAATGATAACCTCTTCATCGTCCTAGAATTCAAGGTTTGGCTGCAACACAGGAATCAAATTTTAATGAGGAATTACCATCATTCCTCATGATATTGCTTCTGTTCTAGTGACTTTTCATCTCCCCAGCATATTCGCCAAAAAATTGTTGGTAAACAGATTGTTCTTTTTCACATTAACTCTAAAATGCCCAAATATTAAAGAAACAATCGAATACAATAGTTGGGAAATTTAACTAAATAACTAATTTCCCTCTAAATTTGAAGGTACAGCTCCCTTAGGTGATTAATCTTCAATGAATTTTGTTCTTTCCTAATTTAATGGGGGTTTGTTCTTAACCTAAGAATAGAAGAGGTAATCCAAACTAGGCCTAGACATGAACTAGTTTAGGCAGATAGGTTCAGATTTCTATCTAGCCAATTTTAGGACTTTATAAATCATATAAGATATCAATATTGGTAATGTAGGGACTGATAATGAAGATACAATTACAAAACTAAAAGATCAATGATAACATAATGATGATGAATCGATCTACTTCATAAGAACATTTCTCATAATCTATGGGTGACACCCACATTTCCCCTCAATTAACTATATCAAATCATAAAAAATAACCTCGGTTTAATCTTGAACTGTAAATCCAATTTAAATAAAAATTCAAATTGACAGAAAGATAAATGCAATGGAACAGTTAAAACATTGGCATTCAGACATAAACAAATTTGACTCAGTAAAAATGAAGTTCTTCACACCAAAATTTAGCTGACCTTTCTATTGATTTTCAAAATAGTACATATAGATCTTTAGAGTTTGACCATTACAAAAAGGGGAAATTGAAACGGTTCAACTTCCCTAACCAGAAATGATAAACAAATGTTTATCCATTACAAGATCTATCAAAATTTAGTATAAGAGGGAATATATTTATGCTTCTGTTTTCATCCCCTTATCTATTTTTTCCTATTGGTAGTGACAGCTATGATGATCAGAATAAGCTCTTCATGTCTATTGATATGGACATTGGTATATCTAATGAGCCATCAGGAATGATCTTTGGCTAGGCTCTTAATTGCATCTACCTGATCTTTCAGCTCTTCCATGGCTTTATAGATGCATCCACTAAACTGTTGGAGTTTCGACACCTTATCCAAGTGAGAGGAAGATTGTTCTGCCAATTTATCTACATAATCAGAGAAAGACTTTTGCATTTTAGTCACTCCAATAATTTATTTTCCTTGACCACTTGTCTGTGACTCCATGTGAAGACCCTGAAGGAGTTTACAATCTATGTTTTGTTCCTCTTTAATTTTGACATCTATCTGTTGCAACCCTCCTTCAGCTTGGATGATCATCTCAGTCTTAAATTCTAGTCTTTGAAGTCATTCAATCAAAGACTCATCTCCTTTCTGCAAGATCTTGGCCTTTATTGCCTCCTTAGTCTTCATTTTAACTACTACATGTAGCATTACTATGCATTCTTGACACTTCACTCTTTCCAATGTGAGAGTCTGCAAATTCTTGTCAATGTTGTTTCTCTCCTTCTCCAACTTTAGGAGAGCATCACCTAGTTTCTCAATAACTACCAGCCCTTCAGATTTGAGCCTCTCGATCCATCATTTACCAATCTTCCCAAAATGTCTATCTTCTTTCAACTTTGCTATGATGACTTGATTCTCAGTAGCCTGATAAATTTAGTTAGTTCAGTGGCTTCTGCTTTAAGTTGGACTTTAGCAGTTTTGAGCTCCTCAAGCTCTTCTTCAATTACAATATTAGTGGATTTCCACCAATCCACCTTAGTATCATGACAAGCTAGCCCCATATCAAATGACTGCAGCTCAAAGTTGGAAGCAGTTAAATCTTCAAACCTGCCTTCCTCTGTGGGCTTTGGTACTTCCATAGTGAAGTGTCTTGCTTCTAGGTCTTGGCCTAATGTAGACAATGTATTTTCTTTTTTCACCTTTCTCACGGTGGTACTGGATTGTAAGGCCCATGAAAGAGTATCCTTGCTCGGAGATCCTTATTCTATCCTCTTCCTCTTGCATTCTAGAGTGTTCTCTATCCAAGACTCCACTCTAGTAACTTTGGTGGCAGAGACCAATTCTTCTATGAAAAACTTCCTGATGGCCAGAGTAGTAGCTTTACATCTGGAAGCAAATGGAATCACTAAGGTAGGAGAGGAGGAAACTAATTTAGTGACTTGAGAAAATTTCTATTTCTTTCCAGCCTCCTCATTCGATTTTGTGGCTGTTATGCTAGAACTATCTTCACCCACTTCCACTATAATAGGGGACCCTCGCCTTGGAGTATCTTGAATCGAGGTATCACCTTGTCTGCCCAAAGTGCTAGCTTTAACTAGTTGCTTTGTTTCTACACTTTTAATAGGCTCATCCATAGACTTGACTCAGTTTGTAGAAACTGATTCTTTAGTGGAACCAATGATAGGAGGCAAGCCATCTTTGCGTGTCTTCTCCAATAGGATCATCTTTTCAGGAGGCTCATCACCTCTGCCTTCTCGTTGAACTATCTATTTAGCTACGGTCAGGATAGTCACTAAAGATGATGCAGAAGCACTCTCATTCCCTCTTGTAGGATTTTATTGAGAAGGAGGCTTCCTTTCCAACCTCTTCCTTCTGTTGGCAGTCCATTGGATCTACTGCTTTGTCCTTTTGTAGATCCCGCCCATGAAGGTCTGTGAGTCATCAATGGCTTGACCTAGCATGGTTTTAGAGCTTATGGGTAGGGGCTTAATCTTTTCCATGTATGTATCATCATAAATATGTTGACCATCATCTTCCACACCTCCAACTACAATATTAACTTTGAACCTTTTGATTTGTTCAATAGTTAATCTTGCATAGAATCGATCTTTTCTTTCTAGATCATCTTTGCAGTTGGCCCAATTGTCCTTTATATCATAGATTTGATGAATAGTGCAACCCATTTGCAAGTAATCTTGGTCATAGTTCACAGGATCATACTGCGGCCTCAAAACATCATATATTTCCAATTGAAACTTCTTTAAAAATGCTTTCAAAACATTCTTTGCATCGGACCGAGATGCACAAGTGTAGGCTCCAATAGTGGGGATACTTGGGCAGCTTCAAAGGGAAATCATTGAATCATGCAAGACAGATGTATCAGAAATTCACAAATTGGATAAAATAAGCTCCAAATTGGCTGATAAATGCCATGGCTTCCAAAGAAAATCTCCTTTCTGGGGAACCTTGTAACTCCCTGCACAGTCTCATTGTGAATGCATCATTAACTTTGAGATATTTAGTATAACTGTTATATAATTGCAAATAGGGGAAGAATTCATAACACTTAACATCCTCCAAGAATTCTTCTAGTCTAGGAAGTCCTGGCTAAATTTGAATTGTAGCTAAGATATATAATAGAACCGAGGACATATAGAACTCATTCTGATGTTTATCTCTATTTAGGGCACTTGAGATATTTTCACTTACCATGTGAGCCTAATCAATGAAATTATGCTAGGAACAAATCACCTGAACCAGGAAGAAATGGTGCTCAATGAAATTAAGTGCATCGCTCTCACCTCTAATCTTGTGAAGCAATACCAGAATGTCTACAATTTTTGGCTTCAGGTTCATGTCGTATAGTGTTTTGGGAAACTTGCCCTTGGTGCTCCTCAACTCTTGGAACCATGTTCTCATTATTCCTTCTTCCATATAGTCTTCTTTTCTCCATACTCACTAATCGCCCAACTTTATGTCATCTATGAGTATTCAGCTTGCTTCAAAATACAAAGGGAGTTCTGGATGAAGTCTCGGTCAATAGAGATTAGCACCATGTCATCGGGAAAAATAATTTTCTTGGTGTCCGGATTATAGCAAGCTATGAATTCTCAAACAAGATCTAGAGCTTGATATGCAATAGGGAAATTGGCAGCTTCAACTAATCCACTCTCCTACAGTTTCTCTGTAATGGGATGTATCCTTTTATCATTCAACCTTCTATGAAAGCTCTGCATATCAAAGAATCTCAGAGAGGTGTCCATTATTTTGTGCCAGTCGGAAGTGATACTGTTTATCCCATCGAATCCCATGAATCTGGTAACCATGTTTTGATTGATTTGATTCAGGAACCAGGAATATATCTCAAGAATATGAAAAAAAAGGAACAACTATCACTAGGGTTTTCAATTCAGACAATTCAACAAACAGATGGTAATTCTTGTTTGCAACACTTCACTGATTTTATAACTCCTAAATTTTTAACATTAACGGTCGACTTCCCGCGCCACATGAATGAAAATACTTAAGCATTTATGAAAAAGTTCATTATGAAGAAAAATAGTTTTAATTGAATTAATTACTTTACCTCTACGAACCGTTAAGAAACATCTTTTCACCTTAGATAAATGTAACAGTAACTTTCTGGAGACAACAAATAATTACTTTTCCGCTTCTCCTTTAGGTAGAGAAATGTTTTTGGAGCACTCGCTACTCAGAAATTTGCCAAGGAGGAATCTTAGCCTGCTGCAATGTTAAAATGATGTGTGACAATTTTATCTTCTTTCTTTATGCCTTAAGTCCCCTCATAGGTTGATTTTTCTTCATAAATCTCACGTATAATAATCTAGCAGAAAATGCATCTTGCAGGTAAAAACCCACCTGTTGGAGTAGCCGAGAAGCTACTTTCCACTTTTTTGCCGATAAAATTTGGTCTCCGATTCCTTATCATTTGATCATTTTTCTAGCCCGTAGGGATTCATTTTGAATGCAATAGTCTTTCTAGCCTCAATTATCTATTTTAAACTTCCACTGATCACTAAGACTTTTAAAATTGTTGATTGGGGAAAATACGCTCTGTAGGTGATTATCCACCAAGGAGAAGCTTAGAACCAATTTTCTGCTGAGGAGAAGCTTAACCTACCTAATATGACATGATCTCGGATAAAAACTCCTGGCTTACAAAGGAGAAGGTAATTTGGGAAAATCTAATAAAGGTTTCCCTAGCCTAAAGGTAAAAACTAGACTTAGACTCATGACTTGCACAATGTTTTCAAGACTATTACTACGCACTAAACATCTGTTTTCTCTAAACATATGTAGAACAAAAAATGGGGCAACAAAGTGCATACACGAAGGAGTTTCATAGGTTGTGCCTAAGGGCCAAGAATCAGGGGGGAGAAAAAGAAAGGGTAGCAAGATGCATCAATGGGTTGAAATATAGTATACAAGATGAGATAAGAATCTTATCCCCTAATACAGTAAGCAAGTGCTTCCAATTATCACTAAGAGAAGAGGAAAATTTGAGAAGGAACAATGAACACTCAAATAGGAGCAGAGGTGGAAGAAACTTAAGAGGAAGAGGGAGTTTTGGTGGAATAAATCAACTTTAGAAGGCTCAAGGATAATCTAGTCAAGGAGAACACCAACGAAGCACAAACTTTAGAGGGAACTTTAGAGGCAGGAGACCCAATGTCAAAGGGATATTTGGGGGATCAAGAAGAGGGAGTGGACCTTTCACTGGCATATGTTACTATTGTTGTCAAGTGGGACATCCTGTAATAAAATTCCTGAAGAAGAACCATCCAAATGCACAATGGGGTGAACTAAGAACTTAACTAATTCAGGAAGAGGACTGCCATAGTGTGAATTCCCCTTCTAGACTTGTAGACCTAGAACAAGGTGAGAGTTGTATGATAAGGAGGGCCCTATTGAAGACACCAAGCCCTTAAGAGCCACCACAAAGGAATTCACTGTTTAGGACTTCATGAAAATTCAATGACAAGGTATGTAGATTAATTGTAGACTCTGGTTCAATAGATAACTTAGTGTCCCTAGAGATGGTGAAAATTTTGAAATTAAGAAGGGTTCCTCATCCTTTTCCTTATAAAGTGTCATGGTTAATTAAGGGTTAAAAATTATGGTAGATTAACAAGCATAGGTGGAGTTCCAAATAGGCGATTATAAGGAGAAGTTACTCTGATATAGTAACAATAGATCTCTATCATTTATTACATGGATCACTTTTTTCCATGAAAGAGAACCAATTATGCTTCCCATATAGAAGACATCTTCTTCAGAGAAGTGGTCAGAGTTCATGGACTCCCTTCTATAATTGTGTTAGACTAAGATGTGAAGTTTGTGGGTCATTTTTGGAGGACCCTATGGAATAAGTTGGGTACAAACTTAGCCTTCAGGTCTTCCTATCATCCACAAACATATGGGAAAACTGAAGTGGTTAATAGGTCCCTTGGAAACCTATTAAGGTGCCTAATCAAACAACATGGTCAAGTGTGGGATGAAATACTTCCACAAGAAAAATTTTCTTATAATGATTTAGTTAACAGGAGCATCAATAAAATTCATTTTTAAATAGTCTATGTAATTGATCCTAGATGGATCTTGGAGATTATGGAGTATCCTACTGTGGGAAGGATCAGTGCACAAGGAGAAATTTTTTCAAAATAAATTAAAGACATCCATGATCAGGTGAAGATTACACTTTAGCAAACTGCCATTAAGTATAATGAACAGATAGATAAGAAGAAAAGGGATTTGAAATATCAAGTGGGAGACATGGTATGGGAAAAATTGAAGAAGGAATGGCTACTAAAGGTGAATTAAACTAAACACATGATGAAGAAGATATGCCCATGTAAAATTGTTCACAAGTTTTGTCCTAATACTTATGAGATTAAATTACCCCTTGATATGGGTATCTCACCAATTTTCAATGTTGTAGATCTAATGCCATATAAGCGTGGTGTTATTGTAGGTTTTGATGATGACATGTAACTAATTGAATGTTTGAAGATGTTAATTTGATGATCATGCAAGGCATTAAATTAGTTAATGAATTGTATTTTCATTGATGTCAACTTGATATAATATGTATGGTCATGGAAATACTGCCAAAGACTTCAAAGAACTGATGAATCAAAGGATATGATTTTAGTAATGCATATAAGTCAAGTATTCACTAAGTGACTACATTCACTGATGGAGTGCACACCGATGGTTAGAGTAAAAGAGAAAATTCATAGTGTTACCCGACAGCAAATGCACAGTATTACCGATGATAAAAGTTACAGTCTTTCCCGATGAGCAAAACACAGAGTAAACCGATGGACAGAATTATAGTATTGCCTGATGGAAAAGACAAGGATGGAGATCTTGATTACAACTGAAGTCACATCGATAGAAGATTCAGTTATCACTGATGACTAACTAAAGTGTTGACTGACAGAATAGAGAGTTCAAAAATGACAAAATGCTTAGCTGTCAAGAAGCTAAAGATAGACTTAACTGATACTTATCATTGTTTTAATCATCCACATAAAGCCAGAGATAAGTAATTGATTTAAATCTGATTTGTCCAGTTGGCAAGAAGACCTCTTTGAGATAAAACTGGATTTTTTCTTTAAATCTAATTGGCAAGAATTTTGGATCATGCCAAGGATCAAGAAAGCCAAGAAAAGGTAAATTATGTCTATAAAGAGACAAACCCAATTCATTATGAATTATGTGTGGGGTGAAGAGAAAAGAGGGAGAAAAGAGGGAAGATGCTAATGAGATTCTAAAGGAGAAGAAAGTATTCATTTAGACCTAATCAATCAAGCTAAGGAAAGAACTAGATTTTGTAGACACCGACGAATAGTGAGATATCATCATAGAGAAGAACGGTGTGGAGCAAAGGTATAGAATTGATTATATTGATCAGAGAGATAATGCACTTACAATAGATCTGAAAAACTGCAATTAATTTGTATGTATGAACAGATCATTAATGTTTGAGTTTAACCATTGAAGCATCAAGTCTCTTAACCGAGGAGGACTTAAAAGTGTTCTAAAATTGAGATACATCCCAAGGAGTATCAAAATGTTTGATCATAGAAAGTAGAATTGGATATGCCCGATACCTATTGACAGGCCAAGTGAGTGTTTGATCAAGGATGGTAGCATTAGATGCCAGATACTAGGTTACAAACTATCTTTTAAATCCTCTAACAAGGTCACACCTAACAGTGTGTTTGTAACCTTTAACAGGGTTTGCTCCTAACAGAGCTCACTTCAAAAGAGTGAAAATTTGGGGTACCGGTCCCAGTGGTTTTTTCTCTTAACAGGGTTTCCACATTAAAAATCCATGTGTTATGTGTTTATGTTTCATTACTTTACTGTTTTACATTTCACATATGCAATTCTGGATTTATCAGTATACTCTGGATATTTACTATGTTTTGGTAAATAGTTGACTGCTTATCGGTAAACATACAGAAGAAGGTTTTATAAAGAAATCCAACAACTATAAAATTGATATAAGTATTTCAAGGCATTCATCTTGTAGGATAGAAGATAACTAGAAGCATAATTTTTGGTTATAAGTTTTAAGGGTGATTTAAGGATTAATTTTTGAGGCCATTGATTCACCCCCTCTCATTTATTACTAACAATTAGTATCAGAGCTTGTGTGCTTAGAAGGAAGGTTTCAAGACCTAAGCTAAAGATCACAAGATTAATAGATGAGATGTGCCCAAGTTGAACAAATATAATTTTGATTCATGGCAGAGCAGAATAAGACTCCACTTATCAGGTATTGGAAATGATGTTACTTAATACTTAGATACTGAATATGTGTTTCCCACAGGAGCACCAACAGTTGAAAAAATGAGAGAGAAGCATGAGAACAGTTGCATGATGATATAACTTGCTTCCTCACTCTCTGATGCTGAATTTGAAGATGTCAAAACCTGCAAAACTGAAAAGCAGATGTGGGACAATTGATGCTTGTACATGGTGGTGACAAGAATGTTTTGAGAGCCAAGGCAGAAATCCTTAGAGGAAAGTTTGATGATCTCAAAATGAAAGAAGGTGAAAACATCACATAGTACAACACAAGAATCAAAGAGGTAGTCAATGCTATCTGAGGATTTGGAGGTGTACTAGAAGAAGATACAGTGGTAAGTAAAATTCTAAGAACCCTACTGCCTACTTATGCTATTAGAGTATCTTCCATTCAAGAAATGAGAGCATTAGAAAATAGCAATGTTACTCTAGACAGTTTGATTGGAAGACTGATTTCATTTGAGAAGAACAATTTTGATAATAGTGTCTTACCAAACATAGATTCTGCATTCAAATATTCTTTGAGAATAAGTAAATCAAGTTATAAACACACTATGAAAAAATATAGTGATAGTGAAAGTGAAGAAGAAGATCTTGATGAAATTGAAGCACTTATGGCAAGAAGAATGCAGAGAGGCAAATGTAAATACAAAGGTAAATTACCACTTGTTTGTTTCAATTGTAAAGATATTGGACACTTTGTTGCAAGATGTCCTAATAGAAGAAAAGATGACAGAATTAATGACGGGTCATTTGAAAAGAAGACTGACAGAGGTGATTATAGAAGCCAGCGACAATCAGAAAGAAGAGATACCCGAGACTACAAGGACAAAGGAAAGAAGGCCAGCTACCTAGCTAAATGAAAAGATGATGACACTGACACCGAATCTGAGGAAGACATCCAGGTGGTGTTTGTGGAAGTAAAACATGATTCAGATGATGATGAAGAAAGGTATGTAGAAACTACACTCATATCTAAAGTTAGAAAAAATGATGTCTGGATCATAGATAGTGGCTGCACTCACCATATGACTGGTGATAAGCAAAATTTTGAGACTTTTGAATACTATAAAGGTGGTTCAGTAAGAATGGGTAATGACACACCTTGTCCAGTTGAAGGTAGAGGAACCATAATGTTGAATAACCAGATAAAATGTGAAAATTCTTATTGGGTAAATGGATTGAATTATAATCTATTGAGTGTTTCTCAGTTGAATAATTCAGGTCACAGAGTAGCATTTGAAAATAAGAAGGAAAAGATCTTCAATTAATCAGGAAATCTGATTGGTACCAGTGAGCAGACAAAAGGTAACTTATTCTATCTGAATGATACTAACACCACTTGCTTAATGGCTAGAAATGAAGACATATGGTTGTGGCAAAAAATATTGTGTCATGTGAACTTTGACAACATAATAAATATTAGCAAAAAGAGAAATGTAAGAGGCGATGACCAAGCCCGACAACATCATGTGTAAGAATTGTCAAAAAAGTAAGATGAAAAAGTCTAGCTTCAAAAGAAAAACCCATGCATCTGATGCCATTATAGAATTATTCCATACTGACCTATCTGGACCTATGAGGACAAAGAGTTATTATGGAGATAGATATTTTATTCTCTTTGTTGATGATTACTCTAGAATGATGACAGTCGTGTTTCTAAAAGATAAATTAGAAGCATTTAAGATGTTTAAATGGTATAAGGAAATGGTTGAGAAACAAAGTGGTAAGGAATTGAAATCCTTAAGATCAGATAGAGGAGGGGAATTTATTTTACATGAATTCACTAACTTTTGTAATGAGCATGGAATCAAAAGACAGGTATCTACACCAAGAACACCATTGCAAAATGGAATTGCTGAAAGAAGGAACAGAACCATAGCTGAATGTGCAAGGACACTGATGATAGAGAAAGGGATCACCCAAATCTTCTAGAGAGAAGTTGTCAGTATTGTTGTTTACACATTAAACAGAGTACAATTGAAGAAAGACACCAAGAAGACACCTTATGAGCTTTGGTATGGATACACACCCAATGTGAGTTATTTCAAAAAATTTGGTAGTCAATGTTATATCTTAAAAGATGATAGAAATGGAAAAATTGACTCCAAGAGTGATGAAGGAATATTTCTAGGGTATTCCACCAAGAGCAAGGCTTATAAATGTCTAAATAAAGCCTCTAACAAAATTGTTGAAAGTGAAAATGTAAAGATAGGTGAATTTGCAGACAAAAATGAAAAAGAAAGCACTAAAGAACCAGAGGAATACAATAGTTTTGTTTACAATGAAGAACCTGAAACTCTACTCGACCAACAATGTAGAGCTCTTGAGCAATAGATCATTGCACCCGAGCATCAGGCTGCAAATATCGACGATCATAATATTGCTCAAGATGATGCACAAAGTGATAGAGAACAGAATGAAGGAGAAAATGATGATCAAGCTGATAGATAAAGAGTAGAACTTGTGCTTGCAAGATATGGTAGAAGGAATCATCCACAGAACCAGATCATAGGAGATAAAAAGGCTAGTATGAGAACCAGAAGTAAGTCTCTAAATACAAGATGTCTTATTTTTTATTATGAGCCAAAATTTGTTAATGCTTCACTTGATAATGATGAATGGATAAGTGTTATGAATGAAGAGAATGAGAAGATAGAGAAAAACAAGACATGGTCACTTGTACCGAGACCAGATGACAAGAATGTCATCAGTACAAAATGGATATTTAGGAATAAACTGAATGATAATGGAGAAGTCACCAGAAATAAAGCATGACTAGTATGCAAGGGGTATGCACAAGAAGAAGGGATTGACTATGGAGAGACCTTTGCACCCAATGCTAGGCTAGAAGGAGTAAGAATATTACTTGCTTATGTTGCATGTAAAGGATTCAAGGTATATCAAATGGATGTCAAGTCTGCATTCCTAAATAGAATACTTGAAGAAGAGGTATACATTAAACAACCAGAAGGGTTTGTTGATCCAGACAAGAGGGACATGGTATGTAGACTACACAAATCGCTATATGGATTGAAACAAGCACCTTGAGCTTGGTATGAAAGACTTCATTCCTATCTTATAAGTATTGGATTTGTAAGAACTAGTGAAAACAGTAATCTTTATTTGAAGGAAGATACTGATGCTAACATTTTGATTGCTAAGATATTTGTAGATGACATCATATTTGGAGGCAATGATATGATATGAAAATCATTTGCAAATGAAATGAGAAAATAGTTTGAGATGGCTATGTTTGGAGAGATCAAGTTCTTTCTTGGTCTACAGATCATGCAACAAGATGAAGGTATTTTCATTACACAATCCAAATACATCAAGGAAGTATAGAAAATATTCAAGATGGAAGAGTCCAAACCTGTATGAACACCGATGGAAACTAGATGTAAGCTAACAAAGGAGGACCAGTCATCAGAGGTAAATCAGACTTTGTATAGATCAATGATTGGAAAAATCATGTGTGTTGTACATACTAGACCAGATATTACACACATAGTAGGAATAGTTGCTAGATTTTCTGATAATCTTAGAGAATCACATATGACTACTATGAAAAGAATCCTAAGATATCTAAAGAATACCTAGGAATATGGTTTATTGTATAGAAGAGAAGGCAAATTGGAACTTAAGGTATTTACCGACGCTGATTGGGATAGAAATATTGATGACCGGAAGAGCACAACTGGAGGAGCATTCTTTATGGGTGACAGACTTGGCACATGGATCAGCAAGAAATAAGGATGCATCTCTTAGTCCACTGTAGAAGCAGAGTATTTTTTTGCTACTGTAAACTGCTCAAATATTGCAGGGATCAAACAGTTACTGGAAGGTATGCATATGAAAATTCTTGAATCAGTAATTATCTACTATGATAATACAAGTGCAATAAACATTTCCAAGAATAAAGTCATGCATGCTAAAACAAAGCATATTGCCATCAAGTATCATTATTTGAGAGAAAAGGTACAATCAAAGGAGGTGATACTTGAGTATGTGCAATCGAAGGAAGAATTGGCTGATATCTTCACCAAGCCACTGCCCAAGGATGCATTTGAATACTTGAGAAAGAGACTAGGGGTCAGACCCTTGTCTACTGGTCAGTAAAATGACTAGAAGCCTGCATCAGCCTACATATTATCAGGATATCATTCATGTTGATACAAGTAGAGAGATAGACTTCAAAGATACATCTATACACAACAAGGTATTTATCTACTCCAAGCACCAGAGTTATTACAGATGGATTGGGAAATTCAAGGAATATATTATGGATAGAAAGGATTTGTTTTGCATTACTGTCAAAATATTTGTTTGGCATTGTTGTCAAAGGGAGAGATTATATCCATTATCACTTCTTATCACCTAAGGGAGAGATTATATCCATTATCATCTCAGGGAGAGATTATATCCATCAAAGTATCCAGAGGGAGAGATGTAACAAGAAAGGGAGAGTACACACAAAGGGAAAGAATTGCTGACAAGAGACATGAAAAGAAATGAGAACAATCAAAGGGAGAGAGTTTGACACAGAAGGAGAATACATCACATTAGAGAAAGAAAGATTCTACATCTATCCAGTGAAGGGATTGAAGACAAAAAGAAAGATGCAAGAATCAAATCAAAGCTATTTGAGCTTACCGAAAGCTAGACATTTCTAATAGTTACATTAGGAAAGCTTGTTGAAACTGTATATTTCATATTGTATTAGTAATAGTATAGTATGATAATGTAGTATGTTTCCATCAATGCCAAAGGGTGATATTTATGACATGTAACTGATTGAATATTTGAAGATGTTAAGTTGATGATTATACAAGGCATTAAATAAGTTAATGTATTGTATTGTCATTGATGTCAACTTGATATAATTTTTATGGTCATGAAAATACTGCCAAAGACTTCAAAGAACCAATGAATCAAAGGCTATGCTTTCATTAATGCATATAAGTCAAGTATTCACTAAGTGACTACATTCACCAATGAAGTGCACACCGATGGTCAGATTAAAAGAGCAAAGCCACATTGTTACCCGATGAGAAAATGCACAGCATTACCGATGAGCAAAGTTATAGTGTTGCCCGTCAACCAAAACATAGAGTAACCCGACGAACAGAATTACAGTATTGCCCGACGAAAAAAAAAAGGATGGAGATCCCAATGACAACTGAAGTCACACTGACAGAATAGTCAATTATCACCGATGACTAATGGAAGTGTTGACCTACAAAACAGAGAGTTCATAAATGACAAAATGCTTAGCTATCAAGAAGCTAAAAATAGACTTAACTGATACTTATCATTGTTTTAATCATCCAGATAAAGTTGGAGATAAGTAATTGATTTAAAGCTGATTTTTCTAGTTGGCAAGAAGATCTCTTTGAGATAAAACTGGAGTTTTTCTTTAAATCTAATTGGAAATAATTATGGATCACACCAAGAATCAAGAAAGCCAAGAAAAGGTAAATCATGTCTATAAAGAGACAAACCCAATTCATTACAAATGGTGTGTGGGGTGAAGAGAAAAGAGGGAAAATGCTAACAAGATTCTAAAGGAGAAGAAAGTATTCATTCAAACCTGATCAATCAAGATGAGGAAAGAGATAGATTCTACAGACACCAATGAACAGTGAGACAACATCATAGAGAAGAACAATGTGGAGAAAAGGTATAGAATTGATTATATTGATCAGAGAGATAATGCACTTACAATAGATCTAAAAATCTGCAATTAAGTTGTATGTGTGAATAGATCATTAATATTTTAGTTTAACCATTGAAGCATCAAGTCTCTTAACCGAGAAGGACTTAAAAGTCTTCTACAATTGAGATACATCCCAAGGAGTATCAAAATGTTTGATCATAGAAAGTAGCATTGGATATGCCCGACACCTATTCACAGGCCAAGTGAGTGTTTGATCAAGGATGGTAGCATTAGATGCTAGATACTAGGTGACAAACTATCTTTTAAATCCTCTAACAAGGTCACACCTAAAAGTGTGTTTGTAACCTTTAACAGGGTTGGCTCCTAACAGAGCTCACTTCAAAAGAGTGAAAATTTGGGGTACCGATCCCAGTGGTTTTTTCCCTTAATAGGGTTTCCACATTAAAAATCCATGTGTTATGTGTTTATGTTTCATTACTTTACTATTTTACATTTCACATATACAATTCTGGATTTATCGGTATACTCTACATATTTACTGTGTTTCAGTAAATAGTTGACTGCTTATTGGTAAACAAACAGAAGAAGGTTTTACAAATAAATTTGACAAGTAGAAAATTGATATAAGTATTTCAAGGCATTTATCTTGTAGGAAAGAAGATAACTATAGGCATAATTTGTGGTTATAAGTTTTAAGGGTGATTTAAGGATTAATTTTTGAGGCCACTGATTCAGCCCCCCGCTCTCAGTTATTACTAACAATTGAGACAGACCTATAGGTGGAAGATGATGTAGATGTTAGAATAACTGAGAGGGGGGGGTGAATCAATGGCCTCAACAATATTCCAATAAATCAACCCAAAATCTTAATACCACAATATTAAGCCTCTACTTATCTTCAGTCCTACAAGATGAATGCCTTTAAACAATCTTAACAAATAAATATTGCTTGGAGTTCACTTTTAAACCTTATTCTTACTGTTTATCGATTAGAAATCTTTCATTTACAAAAATACAGTAAATTTCTTAATGTATACCGATCAATCCAGATTAGTTATGTGTAATGAAAAACACTAAAGTAATGACTCCTAAACACATTGACACGTGCATTTTTAACGTGGAAACCCTATTAAGGGAAAAATCACTTGGGACTAGTAACTCAAAATTTCACTCTTCTGAAGTGAGCTCGGTGAAGACCCAACCCTATTAAAGGTTACAAACACACTATTAGGTGTGACCTTGTTAGAGGATTTAAATTCAATAGTTTATCACTTGATATCGGGCATCTCTATGCTATATTTTATGACCAAACCCTGGTTTGTCAAATGGTATTTGGATTCTCATGCTATCTTCATGATCAAACTTTTTGATACTCCTTGGGATGTATCTCAATATAGAAAGGATTTTTAAGTCCTTCTTGATTAAGAGACTTTTGAATCAACGGTTTAACTGAAACATTAAATGATCTATTCACACATACAACTTAGACTTGCAGATTTTCATATCTATTGTAAGCTCATAATACCTTTCTGATCAATGTATCTTTTCAATACATTTTCTCCACTTCTTTCTTCTTGGTGATTCTATGCTTCTCTATTGCTCGGTGTCTGCAAAAATCTTTATCTCTCTCCTCAGTTGATTGATCAGGACTGTATGAATTTTTTCTTCATCAGTTTCTCTTCAGCATCCTTCTTTCTCTATTTATTCCCCCTAATTTAGAATGAATTAGATTGTCTATTTATAGACATTATATCACCATTTCTAGGTACTTGACTTTCTTGTTCTTGGCATAATCCACAATCTTAGCCAATATTTCTTTAAAGCTTTACTCCATTTTTATCCCTTAGATTTCTCCTTGAAAACTAGATAAAACAACTTTAAATCTTTTATTTATCTCTAGCTTTATCTTGTCAATGAAAACAATGTTAACAACCAGTTAAGTCTATCTTTAGCTTTCTCTAGCTAAGTGTTTTGTCATTTCTGAACTTCAGTTCCTTTATGTGTTTTAACTCTTGTTAGCTTCAGTCAACACATCATTTTTCCTCAAGCATCTCTATTGGGGTTGTCTGTCCGTCAGGGTTGTCTGCTCGTCGAGCATCACTGTGAATTTCTTCTCATCGGTAATGCTTATGATTCTTCTCATCAGTAATGATTGTCGATTTTCTTTCTCAGGCATCACTGTGACTTCACTTCCAGGATCCTCTATCCGTCGGGTTCCACTAACTATTGGTGTTTGTAGTCACTTAGTGCATGTTGATCTTTTATGCATTATTGAAAGCATAATCTTTATCTTTCTGATTTCTATGAAGTATTTGACACTTTATATATATAACTGATTAGATTATATCAATTTGACATCAATGACAATACAATATACTAACTGATTTAATGTCTTGCATTATCTTTCTACATTTTGATGATCATTTTAACATCTTCAAACATTCAATCAATTATGGTTCATCAATCTCTTCCTTTGGTATTGATGGCAACACACTACATTATCACACTATATTATTACTAATACAATATGAAATTATCAAGTGTATTTCATCCATCTCTTCCAAATATTTTTTTTCTATAACCAATACAAATGTATGGCTCTTGGTAAGCTCATATAGCTTAGATTTGTTTCTTGCAGAGTGTCTTCTTCAATATTTAATCCCTTTTCTAGATAGATGTATCATCTTCTAATTCTATTTCTGATATGTGCTCTGCCTTGACTGTTCCTCTCCTTGATCATCTCTTTTTATTTTCATAGCAATCTCTCCCTTAGTATGTATTCTCTCCCTTATGTTACTTCTCTCCCTTTGATGGATATTTCATATATAATCTCTCCCTTTGGATAATGATTAACTATGGATAATGAATCAATAATGATATAATCTCTCCCTTTGACAACAATGCCAAACAATTTTCATATCATCTTCCATCCCTTTTTATAATATACTCCTTGAATTTCCCTATCCATTAGCAATACAGTGACTCTGGTGTTCGGTGTAGTTATGTACCTTGTTGTGTACATATGTATCTTTGCTGTCCATATCTATGCTTGCATCAACATGAATGATCTTCTGATTTGTGTATAGGCTGATGCAATTCCCTAGTCAGCTTACTAACCGATAGACAAGGGTTGGACCCCTTGTCTCTATCTTAGGTACTCAAATGTATATTTTGGTAATGGCTTGGTAAATATTTCAGCTAATTTTTCCTTGTATTGAACATATTCTAGTATCACTTCTTTTATTTTAACTTGTTCTCTTAATTAATAATACTTGACTGCTATATGCTTAGTCTTAACATGCATGACTGGATTCTTTGATATATTAATTGCACTGGTATTATTACAATAGATAATCACTGGCTCAAGAATCTTCATATTGATACCTTCCAGCAATTGTTTGATCCATGCAATGTTTGAGCAGTTTACAGCAGCAGCCACATGTTCTACTTCTGCAATAGATTGTGAGATGCATCCTTTCTTCTTGTTGATCCATGTGACAAGTCTTTCACTCACGAAGAATGATCCTCCATTTGTGCTCTTTTGTTCATCTACATTTCCAGCCCAATCAACATCTATATAGACTTGTAGGTCAAATTTGCCTTCTCTTTTATACCATAATCTATAGTCCTCGGTGTTCTTCATATATCTCAGAAATCTCTTGATAGCAGTCATGTGTGATTATTTGGGATTAGCAGGGAATCTTGCAACTATTCCAACTGCATGTGTTATATATGGTTTGGTATGAACAACATACATTATTTTTCCAATCGTTGATCTATACAAGGTCTGATTTACCTCATTTGATTTGTCTTCTTTTGTCATCTTACATCTGGTTTCCATAGGTGTTCCAACTGGCTTGGAATCTTCCATCTTGAATATCTTTAGCACTTCCTTGATGTATTTGGACTGAGTGATATATATGCCTGCATCTTGTTGAAGAATCTATAGACCAAGAAAGAATTTGATCTCCCCAAACATAGACATTTCAAACTCTTTTCTCATTTCATTAGCAAAGGATTTACATAACATTTCATTTCCCCCAAAAATGATATCATTGACAAATATTTCAGCAATCACAATATTACCATTGGCATCTTCTTCTAAGTACAGATTGCTATTTTTACTTGTTCTTACAAATTCAATGTTTATGAGATAGGAGTGAAGTCTTTCATACCAGGCTCTAGGTGGTTGTTTCAATCCATACAAGGCTTTATGTAATCTACATATCATGTTCCTCTTGTCTGGATCAACAAACCCTTCTGGTTGTTCATTGTATAGTTCTTCTTCTATGATTCCATTTAGGAATGCAGATTTGACATCCATCTGGTATAACTTGAATCCTTTGAATGTAGCATAAGAAAGTAATATTATTACTCCTTCCAGCCTAGAAACGGGTGCAAAGGTTTCACCATAATCAATACCTTCTTCTTGTGCATACCCCTTGCATACTGATCTTTCTTTATTTCTTGTGACTTCTCCATTCTCATTCAGCTTGTTTATGAATGTCCATTTGGTACCAATGACATTCTTGTCATCAAGTCTTGGTACTAGTGTCCATGTACTATTATTCTCAATCTATTCTATCTCTTCATTCATAGCACTTACCCATTCTTCATTTTCAAGTGTAGTATTAAAAAATTTAGGCTCAAAATCACAAAGTAAACATCTAGTGATTAGTGACTTGATTCTTGTTCTCATTCCATCCTTCTTGTCTCCTATGATCTGATTCTATGGATGATGTCTTCTGACATACTTGGAAATTTTTGGTTCAGCTCTTTGTCCATTATTTTGATCATCATCTTGACCTTCATTCTAATCTACATCGCTCGGAACATCATCTTGAGTATTTTCCTAATTTTTGGTAATTGTAGACTAATTCTCACGTGCAATGTTTTATTTCTCAGGAGTGATACTGATGCAGGAGCATCCTAGGGTAGTTGGCTATCCTGCATGTTTGGGAGATTTGATGGAGTTGTGTGGACTTATTTTCATGTGTGAGGGATTTGGTAGAGTTGTGTGGACCTACTTGGGTCTTGGGTAGTTGGTTTTGATGTATTTAATGGAACTTGGCATGGTCTTGGTTGCTTGGTGGACTTGCGAGCACAATTTTAGATCTTCCTTCGAGGCTCCTACCAGTGTGTGGATCTGGACTAGCTAGGATTATTCATTCATCCTGGAGAAGAGGAAGATGTAGAGGAGCGAGTTTTGAGAAGAGCTAGTGGCTACTGCTTGGGGGACAAGGGGATTGCTTGGTGGACTTGCGAGAACAAGTTTAGATCTTCCTTGGGGGCTCCTACCAATGTGTGGATCTGGACTAGCTAGGATTATTCATTCATCCTAGAGAAGAGGAAGAGGTAGAGGAGCGAGTTTTAGAAGAGCTAGTGGCTGCGGCTTGGGGGACAAGGGGATTGCTTGGTGGACTTGCGAGCACAAGTTTAGATCTTCCTTGGGGGCTCCTACCAGTGTGTGGATCTGGACTAGGTAGGATTATTCATCCACCTGGGAGAAGAGGAGGTGGTTGTGGAGTGAGTTTTGAGAGGAGCTAGTGGCTGTGGCTTGGGAAACCAGGAGATTGTTTGGTGGGCTTGCGAGAACAAGTTTAGATATTCCTTGGGTGTTCCTACCAGTGTGTGGATCTGGGCTAGCTAGGGTTTTGTTAAGATCTTGCGAGACCTTACAGAGTTTCTATTGTAATTTCATTGTATTTGGCCATAACCCGGAAGGCCTTACAGCCGAGCATGTTGGATGAAAATATAATGATTCTATTATGAGTATTTGCATTGTGTGGATATAAATCTATATGTTGTTATTTATATTCCATTATGTGGTTATTGGTTAGGGGCTAGGACATCTCCATTGGGGATCCTCCTACCTTTCCCTTCATCAGATGGTATCATAACACAGTTGTTCCTGAGTGTGTGGACAGAGTGCCGAATGTGAGGTAGTTTACACCAGGACCTTGGGTGGAGTTTATCAGAGTGTGGTTATTCTTCAGTGTGTGGATAGAGCGCCGAATGTGAGGTAGTTTTCACTAGGACCTGCAGTAAAGGTTGGATCTAGTTGGTGATTCATTGTAGAGGGTTTGTGAAGATCTTAGAAGATGGGTCTAAGAAGATTAGACCCTGCGATGATTGAAAAACTCCATGATGTGGTGGAGAAGAATATTTCAAAGACTTTTGCTCGGATGGAAGCTATATTGACTAATCAAGTTAAGGAATGGATGGTTGAGAGTGATCCATCTCTGGATAAATTTCATAAGAGAGTTTGAGAGATCTTGAAACCATGGAGTTGGAGTCTACCGATCAGGAAGCGAGTTGTCTGGCTGGTTAGAAGACTTGTTCAAGAGAGAAGAGGGTATAACAAGGTTGAGATGGAAGTTGGTTTTGTTGATCAGTGTGTGGAGTCTGATACAGAACCTGTAGAGTAACTTGTGGTTGTTGCTGAGGAGCTTCCTAACCTTGTTGATGCTATGGTTGAGATTGGTTTTCATGATCAGTTGGTTGAGTCTGACATGGAAATTGTGGAGCACTTGGTCATGGATAATCAGGTTGC
>MU228371.1:2971216-2981777 GCA_018584345.1 Thuja plicata | reverse complement strand
CGAGCACAAGTTTAGATCTTCCTTGGGGGCTCCTACCAGTGTGTGGATCTAGACTAGCTAGGATTATTCATTCATCCTGGAGAAGAGGAAGAGGTAGAGGAGCGAGTTTTGAGAAGAGCTAGTGGTTACAGCTTGGGGGACAAGGGGATTGCTTGGTGGACTTGCGAGCACAAGTTTAGATCTTCCTTGGGGGCTCCTACGAGTGTGTGGATCTGGACTAGCTAGGATTATTCATTCATCCTAGAGAAGAGGAAGAGGTAGAGGAGCAAGTTTTAGAAGAGCTAGTGGTTGCGGCTTGGGGGACAAGGGGATTGCTTGGTGGACTTGCGAGCACAAGTTTAGATCTTCCTTGGGGGCTCCTACCAGTTTGTGGATCTGGACTAGGTAGGATTATTCATCCACCTGGGAGAAGAGGAGGTGGTTGTGGAGCGATTTTTGAGAGGAGCTAGTGGCTGCGGCTTGGGAAACAAGGAAATTGTTTGGTGGGCTTGCAAGCACAATTTTAGATCTTCCTTGGTTGTTCCTACCAGTGTGTGGATCTGGGCTAGCTAGGGTTTTGTTAGGATCTTGTGAGACCTTATAGAGTTTCTATTGTAATTGCATTATAATTGGTCGTAACCCGGAAGGCCTTACAGCCGGGCATGTTGGATGAAAATATAATGATTCTATTATGAGTATTTGCATTGTGTGGATATAAATCTCTATGTTGTTATTTATATTCCATTGTGTGGTTATTGGTTAGGGGCTAGGACATCTCCATTGGGGATCCTCCTGCCTTGCCCTTCATTAGATACACTGTTGCTCAGGAAGAGTTTCAGGTTCTTCAATGTAAACAAACTTGTTGTAGTCTTCAGGTTCTTTTCTTCTTTCCTTATCTTTTTTTTCTACAAATTCATCTATCTTTACATTTGCACTTTCAATGATCTTTTTAGAGGACTTGTTTAGACATTTATAAGCCTTTCTTTTGGTGGACTACCCTAGAAAGATACCTTCTTCACTTTTGGAGTCAAGATTTGCATTTCTATCATCTTTCAAAATATAATATTGACTTCCGAAGATTCTGAAGTAACTTACATTGGGTGTGTAACCATACCAAAGCTCATAGGGTGTCTTCTTTGTCTCCTTCAATTGTACTATGTTTAATGTGTAGACAGCAGTACTGACAGCTTCCCTCTAGAAAGTTTGAGTGATGCTTTTCTCAATCATCAATGTTCTTGCACAATCAACAATTGATATGTTTCTCCTTTCAGCAATTCCACTTTGTTGTGGTGTTCTTGGTGTAGAAACCTATACTTTAATTCCATGCTCATTGCAATAGTTAGTGAATTCATCTGAAATAAATTCCCCTCCTCTATCTGATCTTAAGCATTTCAATTCTTTACCACTTTTTTTCTACCATAGCCTTATACCATTTAAACATCTTGAATGCTTCTGATTTATCTTTTAAGAACATAATTGTCATCATTCTAGAATAATAATCAACATAGAGAATGAATTATCTATCACCATAGTAACTCTTTGTCCTCATGGGTCCAGATAAATTAGTATGGAATAATTCTAGAATTGGATTAGATGTATGGGATTTTCTCTTGAAACTAGACTTTGTCATTTTACCCTTTTGACAATTCTTGCACATGATATGTTCAGGCTTTGACATTCTCGGTAAGCCTCTTACATTCCTTTTATTTCTTATCTTAATCATGTTGTCAAAATTCACATACCATAATATTTTATGCAACAACCATATGTCTTTGTTTCTAGCCATTAAACAAGTAGTGTTTGTATCATCAAGATAGAAAAGTTTACCTTTTGTCTATTCACCAATTCCGATCAACCTTCCTAATTCATTAAATATCTTTACCTTCTTATTCTCAAATGCTACTCGGTGACCTGTGTTATTTAGTTGTGAAACACTCAACATATTATAATTAAGTCCTTTTACCTAGTAATTATTTTCATATTTGATCAAGTTATTCAACATTATGGTTCTTTACCTTCAAATGGACAAGGTGTGTCATTACCCATTCAACTGATCCACCATTGTAGTATTCAAAAGTTTCAAACTTTTGTTTATCACCTGTCATATGGTGAGTGCAGCCACTATCTATAATCCAGACATCATTCTTACTAACCTTAGATATGAGTGTTGTCTCTACATACCTTTCTTCTTCTTTGGCTGAATCATCCTTCATGGCCAAAATTACAATCTCAATGACTCCATCAGATTCGGTGTAAGTATCTCCAGCTTTGTTCTCATCTAGGTAACAATATTTATTTCCTTTGTCCTTGTAGTCTTGGGTATCTCTTATGTTAGATTTTCGGTTTCTTCAGTAATCTCTGTTATCACCTTGGTCAAACTTGTTTTCATATTTTCTGTCATTACTTCTGTCATCTTTTCTTTTGTTAGGACATCTTGCAGCAAAGTGTCCAAACTCTTTACAATTAAAACATACAATTCGTAATTTACCTTTGTATCTACATTTTCCTCTCTGCAATCTTATTGCCATTAATGCTTCAATCTCATCAAGTCCTTGATCCTCATTATCACTTTCAATATAATTCCTCATAGTGTGTTTATGACTTGACTTACTTATTTTCTAAGAAGATTTGAATGCAGATTCTATAGATGCTAAGACACTATTATCAAAGTTATCCATCTCAAATGAATTCAGTCTACCAATCAGACTATCTAGACTAACACTACTGTTTATAACTACTCTCATTTCTTGTATAGAAGATACTCTAATACCATATACAGGCAGTAAGGTTCTTAGGATTTTACTTACCATTGTCTCTTCTTCAATTACACCTCCAACTCCTCGGATAGCATTGACTACCTCTTTAATTATGTAGCTATACTGAGTGATATTTTCTCCCTCTTTCATCCTAAGGTCATCACACCTCCCTCTTAGTCTTTTTTCCTTGGCTCTTAGTACATTACCATCTCCTCCATGTATCTGCTTCAATTTATTCCACATTTTCTTTGCAGAGGTGTAGGTTTTGACATCTTCAAACTCAGCATCAGAGAGTGAGGAAGAAAGTTCTATCATAATGTAATTATACTCATGCTTTTCTCTCAATTGTTCAAGTGTGTGAGATCCTATAGGAAACACATATTCAGTATCTAAGTATTGAACAACATCATTTCCAATACCTGATAGGTGTAGTCTTATTCTTCTTTGCCATGATGCAAAGTTCTATTTATTCAACTTGGGCACATCTCGTTTGTTCATCTTGTGATCTTTTTCTTGAGTTGTTAAACTCCCTTTCTAGGCACACAAGCTCTTATACCAATTTTTATAATAACTAAGAGGGGGGTTGAATCAGTGGCCTCAAAAATATTCCAATAAATCAACCAAAAAACTTAGTTCCACAATATTAAGCCTTGATTTATCTTTAGTCCTACAAGATGAATGCCTTTAAACAATATTAACAAATAACTACTGCGCAGAGTTCATTGTTAAACCTTATTCTTATTGTTTACCAATTAGCATTCTTTCATTTACCAAAATACAATAAATTGCTTAGTGTATACTGATCAATCCAGATTAGTTATGTGTAATGAAAAACACTAAAGTAATGACTCATAAACACATTGACACGTGGATTTTTAACGTGGAAACCTTGTTAAGGTAAAAACCACTTGGGACTGGTAACCCAACATTTTCACTCTTCTAAAGTGAGATCAGTGAAGAGCCAACCCTGTTAAAGGTTACAACCACATTGTTAAGTGTGACCTTGTTAGAGGATTTAAATACAATATTTTGACACTTGATATCAGGCATCTCTATGCTACCGTTTATGACCAAACCCTAGATTGTATGGTATATCGCATCTCATGCTATCTTCATGATCAAAATTTTTGATACTCCTTGGGATGTATCTTAATATAGAAAGGATTGTTAAGTCCTTCTCGGTTAAGAGACTTTTTGAATCAATCTTAAATTGAAACACTAAATGATCCGTTCACACATACAACTTAGACTTGCATATTTTTAGATCTATTGTAATATCATAATACCTTTCTGATCAATGTATCTTTTCAATACTTATTCTCCACTTCTTTCTGCTCAGTGATGTTGTGCTTCTCTGTTTCTCGGTGTCCACAAAAATATTTATCTTTCTCCTTAGATTGATTGATTAGGAATGTATGAAGCTGTTATTCATCAGTTTCTGTTTAACATCCTTCTTTCTCTATTTATTCCCCCTAATTCATAATGAATTAGATTGTCTCTTTATAGACATGATATCACCATTTCTAGGTTCTTGACTTTCTTCTTCTTGGCGTGATCTGCAATCTTAGACAATCTTTCTTTAAAGCTTTACTCCATTTTTATCTCTTAGATTTATCCTTGACAACTGGATAAAACAAATTTAAAGCATTTACTTATCTCTAGCTTTATCTTGTCGATGAAAATAATGTTAACAACCAGTTAAGTCTATCTTTAGCTTTTGCTAGCTAAGTGTTTTTTTGTTTCTAAACTTTAGTTCATTTTGGTGTTTTAACTCTTGTTAGCTTCGGTCAACACTTCAGTTCTCCTTGGGCATCTCCGTCGAGGTAGTCTGTTCGTCGGGGTTGTCTATTTGTCATGCATCACTATGATGTTCTTCTCATCGGTAATGCTTGTGATTCTGCTTGTCAGATTTCTTTCTTGGGAATCACTATGACTACACTTTTGGGTTCCTCTGTCTGTCGGGTTCCACTAACCGTTGGTGTTTGTAGTCAGTTAGTGAATGTTGATCTTTTATGAAAGAATAATCTTTATCTTTTTTATTTCTCTGAAGTCTTTGACACTTTATATATATAACCGATCAGATTATATCAAGTTGATATCAATGAAAATACAATCCATTAACTGATTTAATATCTTGCATTACCTTTCTACATTTTGGTGATCATATTAACATCTTCAAACATTCAAGCAGTTATGGTTCATCAGTAGAATGGTTGAAGGATCTCCCACCAAGCCAACCTATGAAACTTGAATGCATCTTAGACACCAAGGTTGTAAAAAATGATAAGAAAGAATGTCTACAAGCAGTACCTTGTCAATTGAAAAGGACTCCCATATTCTGAGGCTATTTGGATGGATGAACAAAACATAAATAAGCATGGTACATGTTTGAAAGACCTCATCTCAAGTGTACCTTGAGATTCTTCTACCCATGGAGTATGGTGCAAGGGCACCTATGCATGATATATGGAGAATAGAAGATGAATGGGGTTTCATGAGTCAAAAAAGATTCAATAAGGTCCTAAGAACTATTTGGTAATGTTTTGTAATGACTTGGAACCTTTTGTGAGACCATTGACCCGAATAGGCAATTATAAGCCTTCTTGGTCAAACTTGGTCAACAGGTCATTACGAGTATATGGAAAAGTAGGATAGCTCTTTTATGTTTTTTTAATACATTTTGGATCATTTTTAAGTGTTCATGTGATGGTTGGAGTCATAATGCACATATATGTAAAAGTTGTCAAAATGTTGCTTGACAACATTGACAAGGTTTGTGCAATTTTTGACAACTTGCCTTGAATGGCCATTTTGGTTAAAATTTAAGTTAGAGGTAAGTTATTATGGTTGAAACATGATTATATAACCTTTTTGTGATTTCAAAAAGGTTTTTTTTTTAGTTTTTGGAGACTGAATACAAGAAGAATATCAAAATTCTTGTACATTTCTCTATTTTTGATCTGTGTACAGCCTGGTACAGATTCATTGGAAATATTTGTGTATGATATACAATAAAAGAATGAATTAGATTCAATTTAAAATTGTATTGGATATTTTTCATTGAGTTAGGAAGGAGATCCATTCATTTTTCTTAAAACAATCAGTAAACCCTCATCTACATAGGGTTTTGGATTCAAATGGCCATATCTTGACTTTTGACTGTGGGAAAATTTTGGCCTTGGGTGGAAAGTCAAGATTACTAATGTACTCAAGAATCATGGAAGCTTTGGGAAGGAATCTGGTGACACCAAGGAGGTATGACAATTAAATGACCAAGCATCTCTATGTGACTGGTTAGGACTGAAGGGAAAAAGTGTTTGCAAAACTGAGTAGAGGTGGATTATGACAAAAATAATGGTGGAAATGGTGGTTTTAAGGGTAGGAAGACATTTCCAAGGTATTGGTTTACATAGATCAAGAAAAAAAAGAGGGTTTGTTTTGGAAAATAGGGCTAATTTCTAAATTAGGCCTACTCGGACAGTGATAAGTTAGGACCTCTTAAAGTGACACCCAAGACCCTTATTAAGGTATGCTATATAAGGCCATAAAGGGTATCATAAAGTCTTTTTTTTTTTACTTGTTTGGAATATTTTGAAGTTGAGGGGAAAAACCTCTAAGGAAGGGCTAGTAGTGTATTAGGTCTCTACAATCCTAATACAAAAAGGAATTTGTATGAAATTAATTGGTGGGTGTCTAAAGAATTTTTTAATTCCTAGAAGCATCCATAATGTGACTATGAACACTAATACATCCTTTGTAAATTGTTTAAGATTTTATCCCATATGCCTAGGGATTAGGCCAAGGATGAACAGTAACATCAAAGTATGAATTTGATGTGAGAAGTTGTTATGAAGAAAGGAATGAGTGTTGTTGACTTTAGATGGTTGGTTTTCTGAAGCCCCAAGAGTTTCCTAAGGATTTTCTTGTAGTTGTGGTTGGGTGTGATAGATTACCTTCCTCTGTGGCTCTGCATCATATTGGTATCAGTGTAGGTTGATCATTTGGGATAAGTGATTGGTGGTGTATGTTAGGGAGTGATATAGAGGAAGACAATATGACTCCAAAAGGGGCAATGACCCAGGAGATGGTGAAGAAGATGATTAAAGAGGAACTAGAGGCTAAGACAACGGAACTTAAGAAAACAAATGGTAGAGAGAAAGATAAGTGGGGCTACTTATTATTTAATGAAGAAGAATATGGGAAAGAGGAAGAAGAAGGGACCCTAAGATAGGAAACAAAATTTGATGCTAGTGAAAATGATTTTTCGGACGCCTTAAAATTTGTGAGTAGGGAGACCTCTAGTGGATAGAGTGGAATTCCTATGTTCTATGGAAAAATGGAAGCAGAAGAAGTGATAAACTAGATAGAAGCCTTGAATAATTATTTTGAGTACAAGGACATACCAAATAATAAGAAAGTCAAGTTTTCAAGTCCAAAATGAAAGGAGAAATACTTACCTGGTGGAATTATGTACAAAGTGGTAAGGGTGAGAGAGGGGATGAACATGATCACCTCTTGGAACAAGATGGAAATAGGGGTTAAACCCCAATTCATGCTAGTGGACTATGAAATCCAACTATACAGGAAGATGCAAAATTTAAAATAGAAGGACCTTGATATAAGTGCATACATAGAGGAGTTTCATAGGCTGATCCCAAGGTCCAACAACTAGGAGGGAGAAAAAGAAAGGGTAGCAAGATATATCAATAGGTTGAAATATAGTATACAAGATGAGATAACCTTCTTAGCCCCTAATATAGTTAGCAAGTGTTCCCAAATACCCCTAAGAGTAGAAGATAAATTGAGAAGGGAGAATGAACACTCCAATAGGAGTAGAGGTGGAAGAAACTTAACAGGAAGAGAAAGTTTTGGTGGAATAAATAAAATTCACAAGTCCCAAGGTGAATCTAGTCAAGGAGAGCACCAAGGAAGCACAAAATTTAGAGGGGACTTCAGAGGAAGGATACCCAATGATAGAGGGAGATTTGGGGAATCAGGAAGAGGAAGTGGACCTTTCACTAGAAGATGTTACTAATGTGGTCAAGTGGGACACCCTTCAATGAAATTCCCAGAGAAGAACCATCCAAATGCATAAGGGGGTGAATGAAGAACTCAACTAATTCAGGAAGAGGACTCTCAAAGTGTGAATTCCTCTTCTAGACTTGTAGACTCAAAATAGGGTGAGATTTTTATGATGAGAGGACCCTATTGAAGACACCAAGCCCTCAAGAACCACCACAAAGGAATTCATAGTTTAGGATTTCATGCAAAGTTAATGGCAAGGTATGTAGAGTAATTGTAGAATTTGGTCCAACAGATAACTTAGTATCCCTAGAGATGGTGGAAAAAATAAAATGAAGAGGGGTTCCTCATCCTTTTCCTTATAAATTTTCATGGTTAACTAAGGGTAAAAACTGTGGTAGATGAACAAGCATGGGTGGAGTTCCAAATAGGTGAGTATAAGGACAAGTTACTCTGTGATATACTAACAATGGATGCATGCCATTTATAACTTTGTAGGCCTTGTAAATATTATGAAAGGGCTCAACATGATGGGAAAAATAATGTGTACTCTATAGTCAAGGATGGTGTGAGTTACACCATGAATCCTTTACCTAATGCTACAGGAGAAAAACAACAGGGATCAAGTAATTTTCTAGTGCAAGAAAAGGAAATGTTACAAGTTTTGAAGGAAGAGAAGGTAGGATTTTCTTTGGTAGTAAAACCAAAGGAAAAGTTGACAAATGACAAGAAGATGGATATTCCTAAAGAGGTGGTCGAGTTGTTGCAGAAATATGGAGTTGTGGTGGAGGATATACCTAACTCTCTGCCACCAATCAAGGATGTAAGCCACCATATTTAATTCAGTATGAGGGGCACCCAACCTAAAAAAGAAGCATACCAAATGACTCCATGGTATAATTAATAAATTACCAAACAATTGTATGAGTTTCTTAACAAAGGGATGATAAGGAAGATTCTTAGTCCATGTGTAGTTCCAATTATCCTTTCACCCAAGAAGGATGGAAAATGGAGACTATGTACAGACTCAAGTTCTATCAACAAGATTACCATTAGGTACAAATTTCCCATGCCAACGATTGAAGACTTGATGGATTCCTTTGGAGGAGCTTTCCATTTCTCTAAAATAGACTTAAAAAGTGGATACCATCAATTAAGAATAAGGGAAGGTGATGAGTGGAAGAAAACCGTCAAAACCAATGAAGGAATGTATGAGTGGCCTATGATGCCATTTGAGCTAAGTAATGCCCCAAGCACTTTCATGAGGATAATGAATAAATTTCTTAAACCCTTCATAGGGATATTTGTAGTAGTCTATTTTGATGGCATCCTAATTTTTAGTAAGATAAAAGAAGAGAACTTGAAACACTTCGATATGGTGTTGATGAAATTGCATGATGATAAGTTGCTCATCAATTTGGAGAAGTGTGAATTCATGAAGCAAGAGTTGGTGTATTTGAGATTTTTAATCTCCAAAGTAAGTCTCAAGATAGACCCATACAATGTACAGACCATTGTTAGTTGGTCAACTCCTAAAACCACAAGAGAAGTTAGGAGTTTTTATGGCTTATCCACTTTCTATATGAATTTAATCAAGAACTTCAGTCAGATCTGTACACCAATTCTAGAGACCATAAAGGGAGGATAGAAGTGAAATTTTTCTTGGATAGAGGTAGCAGACAAGGCTTCTAAAATATTGAAGGTAAAGTTTTCTCAATAACCTATTCTTTTTCTTCCTGATTTTGATAAAAATTTCATAATAACGTGTCATTATGTCTCATACAGAAGATGAATATGCTCAAAACTAGACAGCTCAATCGTATGTTAGGTAGCATATTCTTAAACTAGACATCATCATCATCAATATCATTGTCACACAAAAACTTACCCAATAGAAACCTTAGTATGGTTATTGACTCATTTCTCAAGTGAGTCTTATCTTATTATAATTTATCTTAAGTCATGTTCCTATGCTTCTCTAGGATATCCACAAGTGATTAGAGAATCCATGATAGTTCATGATTTTTTTTCTTTGTCTATTGTTTGTGGTATGATTTACATCATATCTGATGATGGGTGTTTTAGGTGTTTGTGTTGGTGTCTTATGTTAAATGTGGACCTCTCTATCCAACATAAAACGCAACATAGTCCTTATTCAATCAATGAATTCGCAAAGACAAACATGAATTGGTTGCTCTACGAAGTGATTGAGACGACCTGTTGCCTCCTAATTAGGAGTGATTGTTGCATTTTACCCTCAGAACGAGAGCCAACAACCTGGACATCTCTAATACGGAGGATTTTAAAGTGGAGGTGTGTGTAGAAGAGCCATCAATTGTGATAAATCTGCATCTAGATATGAGAGAATGCTGCTATTCTACGAATTGAACATGATTTAAGCTATGAAAACTAAATTGCAATTAATCTAAATATGAAATGCAACTAGCTATGGAATTAAAAAGGCAATTTAAGCTAAGAACTTGAAATGCTTCTATTCTATGAAAAAGAGTGCTTAAAATCTTTGAAATGTATACTCTTTAAGCTAGAATTGATTAGCAAATTGAAATTATAAAGCTCTAAAGCATAAATTGTTAGCTTCTATAAAATAAATGATGAATCAAAGCTACACAATTATATTCAATTCCAATGAAAATTGCTAATTATTAAAGAAAGTACCCTAAAAGCATGAAAATCAAAGCTAAAATTGACTATAGTTATGATGCTCAAAAACAAGGATCCTCACAATGAAGAAAAGAAGTCTCATTTATAGAAAATCGAAGAGAGAGGATGAAGAGTTTCTTGAA
>MU228371.1:2924338-2945703 GCA_018584345.1 Thuja plicata | reverse complement strand
GTGGACATGCTGATGATTTTGCACAGTCCATGAAGGAGATACATGATCAAGTAAAGAAGAGTCTGATTGAGTCAAATCAGAAATTAAAAGAAAAAGTAGATGAAGGAAGGAGAGAAGTCCAATTTCATATTAGAGATCTGGTAATGGTACATCTGAACAAAGCCAGATTACAGAAGGGGATACCTACTAAGTTACAAATGAGGAGAATAGGTCCCTGCAAAATTTTGGAAAAATATGGGCAGAATGCCTATAAAATTGATTTACCTAACCATTTGGATATATCACCTATTTTTAATGTGCAGGATTTGATTCCATACAAAGGACCAGTGATACCTAAGAACATTCAACAGAGGGAGATAGGACAAGATGTCCAAGACATGCAGGTTCAGCCTAAATCCAAGTTGCAGGCAGAGAAAGTTCTGGATTCTAGGATTCAGAAGACAACTAGGCATAGGGTATACAGAGAATACCTAGTAAAGTGGTCAGGGTTACCAGAGGCAGAAGCTACCTGGTTGGACGAAGCAGAATGCAGACGACAGGGAATTAGTTCAGCATTGTTGCCAACTAGTTCCAGCTGAATTTTTTTGCCATCTCAGAGAGGGGGGGAGTATGGTGTAGAGAACCCTAGGGTTTAGCTCAAAACCCTGGCCCCAGCAATTTTGAACAAGTTTTGATACAGGTCTTTCAACGAGCAAGTCATATTTTTCCTAGTCGCTCAGTCGCGGAGCCAGCAGAGAGCAGCAAAAGGAATGTATCGCACACTCGCGAGCTAGTTATGAGTTAAGTCTATTAGTGCGCGAGTGCGTGACGAGGAACTAGTCGCTCAGTCGCAGACGGCTAGCAGGGAAAAATAGTCCGCGATAATGTGACGAGCATTGGATCGCTCAGTCGCCAGGCAAAGGTCAGCTCAGGGAAGCGTGTAGCGAGTGCACGATGGGTGATCAATCGCTCAGTCGCGAAGACAAAAAGTTAAGTCATGGTGTACGAGTGAGCGACACCCGATGCATCGCCAGGTCACAGAAGAAAAGGCATCTCATCTCCAGACAGTGCGATAGCACGACACTGAGCCCATCGCTCAGTCGCAGAGTAGATAACAGCTTGAGTAGAAACATAGCGAGTGCACGACTGATCGTATCGCTCAGTTGCAAAGGAATGAATAGCTCAGGTTATAACACGGCGAGTGCGCGACTTGAGCTCATCGCTCAGTCACCGAGATATGGCCAGCTCAGATTGAAGTACAGCGAGTGCGCGACTAATGTGCATCGCACACTCGCAAAGCAAGAAGAAGTTAGGGAAAAAGCAATGCGGGTGCGCGACATGAGCTCATCGCTCAATCGCAAAGGAAAAGACAGATTAAGTAAAGACATTGCGAGAGTGCGATGAGCAGGTCATCGCTCAGTCGCGGAGCAAAATGTAAAAGTTTATTTCAGCTCGCGACTACGCGATGGAAAATAGAAACAGTCAAATGGTCAAATATGCTGACGTGTCAGAAGGAGAAGACATTGAAAAGTATTAACCACCAAACAGAAAAGGAATGACACAAAGGAAAAGAGATGACCAGAGTGTCGAACATGCAGAGAAGGTGATGACAGGTTGCAGACGAAGATGGAGAACAGAGAACAGTTGGAGAACTAAGCTCGACAGGTAACCACCAGGGTTACAGAATCGAGGAGAAGCCAGAGATAAATAGAGAAGAAGAATCTGTGAAAAGGGTTCAGATAGTTCAGTTTAGTTGGGTTCAGTTCAGTGAGTTAGTTAGTTGCAGAGAATAGACTAGCAGAGAGTTGTAATCTTCTGTATAATCAATAAAGAGAAGTTTGTCTATATTTTACGTGTTTTGTTGTTCTGAGTAGATTTCTGTAAAGTGTTGTTTTGTTCCTGTTAGATAACATGGGTGCTTCTTGACTTTGATAATCTGCTCAATGGATTGTGATAGTCAAGAAGCATCCACCTTGTACATTATGTTTGTTTCTGTATTTGTGTTAGATGAGAAGCTAGTCAAGTTTGCAAACAAGTCCTAGGCGAGCCTATGGTCCGGCTAGAGAGACTTGTAGAAGAGATAGATAAATCAGAAGGTGCATGACTGTAATGAATTCAGTCATGAAGAGTGAGATACAGTGAGGAGTACTACATTTCAGTGGGTAGGGAACCTAGGAGAGAGGGAATAGAAAAGTCCTTCTGGTTAGGGTCTGAGAGTAGCCCTAAGAGACTCAAAGGTGAGTCTAGAGAGTCCTGAATTGAATAGGATTACAGGTGAGATTCCTAGAAGAGAGTAGGAATTTTAGAGAGTTAGGTGACCTCCCCATCAGCAGATCTACGGATTTGACCTATAACTTGCATATAGTTACAATCTTGCAGGAACCGTCAAGATGGTTCAAGGAAAAACAAATGATGATAATGCCATAGTGGACATATTGAGACAAAATGCAACCAAATTAGATGTTGTGGAGACAACCTAGAGAAGAGGAGTGCATCTTGATATGTGAGTGATGATGAAGCACTGGAACCAAATCTAAAGCTTGGAGAAGTCTCAAGTTTGTTTTGCTGTAATTCCTAAATTTTGAGTGACAGAAAATAGTAATTGTCGAGTGACAGAAAATAATAAATGTCAAGCAATAGAAGACAGGGAAGACTAAGTACCAGCAGAAATTCAAAACTTTCTAAATGAATACAAGGAGATTTTTGTACAGGATATTCCTGATGGTTTACCACCGGTGAGAAGTATAATTCATTGTATGGACCTGATTCCTGGAGCTAGTTTGTCGAATAAAGCACCATATAGATTGACACCTACCGAGAATGAAGAACTTAATAGACAAGTGTATGTGTTGTTGCAGAAAGGTTTGATCAAAGGAATCTTGAGTCCATGTGTTGTACCTATTGGATTGGCACCTAAGAATAATGGATAATGGAGAATGTGTACTAATTCCAGAGCTATCAACAAGATAAAAGTGAAGTATAGGTTTCCTATGTCAAGAATGGATGACATAATGGATTGTTTGAGTGGAGAAAAGTAATTTACTAGGATTGATTTGAAGAGTGTCTATCATCAAATCAGAATCATAGAAAGGTGATGAATGGAAGACTGTTTTGAAGACAAAAGAAGGATTATATGAGTGGTTGGTTATGCCTTTTGGTTTGACTAATGCACCTAGTACTTTCATGAGGTTGATGAATGAAGTTCTCAAAAAAAAATTGGGTAAATTTGTGATTTTTTATTTGGATGATATTCTAATATTCAGTAAGACTAAGGAAGAATACCTTGAGCATATTAGACAAGTGTTTCAAAGACTGAAGGAGGAGAAGCTACTGATTAATCTGAAGAAGTGTTCCTTTATGCAAAAAGAGATTTTGTATTTAGGATTTGTGATTTTAGCTAATAGTTTGAAAATGGACCCTAAGAAGGTTAAAGCAATTTTGGACTGGCCTACACCTGAGAATGTGGGCGAGGTAAGATAATTTCATGGTTTGGAAATTTTTTATGGAAATTTCATTAAGAATTTCAATTCTATTTGTAATGCTATGACTGAGACTATGAGAGGAGATAAAAAGGATTTTAAGTGGACACATGGAGCTAACAGGAGTTTTGAGACTGTGGAACAAAAGTTTGTCGAGTTACCTGTGTTAGCCTTTCCTGATTTTAATAAGATATTTCAAATTGAGTGTCATGCAAGTAGTAGTGTATTATGAGCTATGTTGAGTCAAGAAGGTAAACCTATTGCTTTCTTTAGTGAGAAATTAAATGATGCTAAAAGGAAGTATTCTATGAATGATCAAGATTTTTATGCTATTGTTCAAGATTTGAAGAAGTGGAGACATTATTTGATTCCTACAGAGTTTGTGTTGTATACTAATCATAAAGCTTTACAGTATTTGGGAAGTCAACATAAGTTGAATCAGAGACATATGAAGTGGATTGAATACTTACAGACTTACATGTTTGTGATCAAGCATAAGAGTGGAGTTACTAATTGAGTTACAGATGCACTGAGCAGAAGATGTTTTTTGTTGACCAAGATGAAGGTTGATGTTCTTGGTTTTGATGATATGAAGGAGTTTTATGATACTGACCCTAATTTTTTTGAGGTGTGGAGAGAGTGCAGAGAAACAAATCTGTCAGGACAACCAAGTAATTTTGAGGAGTGTTTCATTCAAGAGGGTATGTTGTTCAAAGGAATTCAATTATGTATACCAAGAATTTCCATGAGAATTAATTTGATTAAGGAAAAGCATTGTGGTGGACTGGCTAGACATTTTGGAATTGATAAGACATTGAGTTTTCTTAAGGAAAAATATTATTGGCCACATATGTATAAGGATTGTATACACCTATTTCTATTCCTGAGAAACCTTGGAGTGACATCAGTATGGATTTTGTTCTTGGATTACTTAAGACAATCAAAGGGTATGATTCCATATTTGTTGTTGTGGATAGATTTTTTAAAATGGCACATTTCATACCATGTAAGAAGACATCAGATGTTGTACATGTTGCTGAGATTTTCTTCAAAGAGGTTGTTAGATTTCATGGATTATCGAGAAGTATTATCTCTGACCAAGATAGCAAGTTTGTTGGTTACTTTTTGAGGACTTTGAGGAAGAAGATGGATACTGAGTTGAGGTTTAGTTCTACATTCCATCTACAGACAGATGGATAGACAGAGGTTGTGAATAGAAGCTTGGGTAATTTACTAAGATGTTTAGTTGGAGATAAGTTGAGTAATTGGGAGATGATATTGGAACAAGCTAAGTTTGCATATAATAATTCTATGAATATGAGTACAGGAAAAACTCCTTTTGAGATTGTTACTAGAATGCAGCCTAGAGGAGTATCAGATTTGAGGGATATTGTTGGTGAAGAAAAGAGAAGTGATGAAGGGGAAGTATTTTCTGATTTTATGAAATCTTTACATGAGGAAGTGAAGTTGAAGTTGGAGCAAAGTAATCAGAAATATAAGAAAAATGCTCACAAATATATGAGAAATCATGTTTTTGAAGTTGGTGATGAGGTGATGGTTCATCTGAAAAAGGACAAATTTCTTGTTGGAACATACAATAAGCTAAAAATGAAGAAGTTTGGTCCTTGTAGATTTCTGAGGAAGTTTGGCAGTGGTAATTATTATAAAGTTGAGTTACCTGATGACATGGATATATCTCCTATATTCAATATTACTGATTTGCATAAGTATCATGAGTCAGATGATGGATTTTTTATATCAGATGAGTATCCAAAGAAGCAAATTGAATAAGTTGAACAGATATTGGATCATAAAATTGGTAAAAGCACAAGAGGAAAATATTACTATGAATATTTGGTGAAGTGTAAGAATAGACCGGTTGAAGATGCTTCTTGGATTTCTCAATCTGAGTTGGATTCAGCTTAGGTTGTGGCACCTCAATGATTTAGGGGAATCATTTATTTCAACCTTGGTTGTCTGATGCAGGAGCATCCTAGGTTGCCTTGCTATCTTTCTCATCTTTGTTCATTTTTCCAGTAAGTGTTGAGTTGCAGTTCTTGCCGAGTTGTAGTGTGTGTCAAGCTATCCAATGTTGGCTGAGTTCATGTTTGTGTCAAGTTGTCCAGTGTTTGCGGAGCATCTCTTCCTGTGCCAAGTGAACTTGATGCTCATTTCTTCTTGACCGAGCTTGTTTGTGTTTGGTTTTCATTGAAGCCGACTTCAGTATTTAATTTATTGTTGCATATTTAATATTTAGATCTTGTCTTGGGTTGTGTACAGATTGTTGGTGGTTGACCTTCCATCTTTGTAAGCCACTTTGGAAAGTATAAATAAGGATGTCTTGGAGTAGGTTAGGTAATTATCTAGTAGATAAAGTAGCAGATGATGATATGAGAGGGTAGAAGATACAATAGTCTAGATTTTTGTAAATCTTTTTGGTCGTAACCCAGAAGGCCTCACAGCCAGGCATGTATGTTATAATTGCATGAATCAATAAAAGAATTTATCATTCCTTCTCTCTTTGGTGTTTTTCTCCATGTCGTTTGCTTTTGTTGTGTTTATTCATAGGGTGCCTAGATAGTTGGGTGTGTCCTTGGCCCTGAATTCCCATGTTCTCTATGTTAGTACTCTCAAATTTTGGAGAAATTTGGAGTGACTACACTAAAAATTTCTCTAAGTGCAAACTGTTTCCCTAAGAAACTTGTGGTGAAAGCCTATTTTGAATGCTTGTAGAAAGAGACCCGATGTCTTCTATGAGAAACCACTTGTAGCATGTGTTCACCACCTATCATTTGGAAAATAAAATAGGTTCCAGCTCTTAGATTTTAGTTTTCACATGTTTTGGAGACAGCCATTTTGAGGCGTTTACCCAAATCTGCATATTGCACATTTTCCAGTTCTCACTAAGTGACCTACTTTCACTGTTTGCAACTATGAACATATGGATAGGCATGACTTTACGGAGTGTTCCAGGATTTTATAGACATGAAAGTGAACCTCTATGACCATTTGCACATCCTTTTGAAGTCGGACGACAAGTTTCCCAAAGCCATTCCGTTTGCAATTTATTCAGTTTCTCTAAGTGTCAAGTGAAGAATTGCAGAATGTCCTACTTTGAGGTCCCACCATTTGTCCCTAGTTTAATATATGGAATAAATAAAAGTAACCCTGCATTATAAACCTGGATATGAACTTCTCTGAAGAATTATAGACCTTGGTCAATCCATTTGACCACTTTTCCCAGTTGATTCTAAATCCAATTTCTGCGTTTTTCACTGAATTTGAATTCAAAAGTTAATAAGTGGCTGACTTTGAGAAGAAATGATAAATTACCGGTTGACTGATAGAGTAAGCTACTTGAAGTTTTTCTATCCTTGTTTGAAAAAGAATCTATGTTCCAGGTATCAAGATATAAGAGTCTCTCTTGATTAGTTTTTGAAATCAAATCTAAGGGCAATTCATGCAGATTTATAGTGTATACAAAATTATTTTACAGAATGGTCATCTTCATGGATTTATATCTTAATGTCACATAATTTCCATTTTGAGTGAATGGGTTTTCTGAGTTCTAGCCATGTCCATTTGCAACCATGTTGAATTTTAGAGCTTCAGAGTTTGATTTGGTTTTTGTGCGAAGTCATTTCCAAAATCAGTTTCCTTAGTTTTGACATGCGCAATTATAGAAATTTATAAGTTGCCAACTTTGATGATTAAAATTTCTCGCCACGAGAAGTGTCAGGAAAATACATTTTGCAGGGTGATTGTAGGCATGAAAATTTATGTGCATGACTCGATACTTTGTTCCAGTGAGGCGTTTAGGACAGTTTTCAAAGGAGGTTATGAGGGAAGTTTATTCCTTTTGGGCACATCAACAAAATGGCGTATAGACAATTTTCAATAGTTCTCGCTCTGTGAGTTTCAAGTCCAAATGCATAAGAGAAGTCACCCAGATCCTTGTTCAGGGACATAGTTGGTTGAAAATGAAATTTTATGCCATGCTCACTTGGGACTCGGCTTACCTCATCAGGTCATAGTTGCAAGTTTTAAAAGGATTAATGTTTTATTATTTAAAAAATTTATGATTTAAATAATGATAGCATCTAGAGAGTGAATTTGCAGGATTTGAAGTTGTAGGACGGGAATGGGCATGCATTTAAGCAATGTTAGCAATGGATCTGCAGACATGGTATTTGTTGAGAGGTGTTTTAAATTCTAGGCAAAATAAAATGCATTGGCGGCTATCAAGTTATTCTTCCACATTATTGTTTCTCCTCTTTGCATGAGCCAGTCAAGGAAAGCTTTTAAGAAGACTATGGGCATCTCCAGAAGATACACATGTCTCTTTCTTTGTTTGAATTAAAACTATGGATGCGTGAACAAGGCATGTGTGTGTTTCAGAATGAAATTGTTAAAGGAAATATGGTTAATGATGGATGGGATGCTGATCTAAAAAAATTCAAGCAGTACAATTGATGGATATAGTGGAGGAATAAAACAACCCATGTCAGCATCCTCCATATTTGTGTAACAAGGAAATCAACAAATAAATATAGAAATTGTGCATGATGCTTAGGGGGTTGCACATTGTTATAGTCAGGGAGCCTGCATAGTATACAATGCAATATCAAATAAGGGCAAATGCATTAGACCAAAAGTCCACGCATCATGTGGAAATATTAAAAGACTTAGAGAAAGCATGGTGGGAAGCACATCACATGGGAGATGCAAAACAGAAAAGACTCAAAACAGCCTTTACAACAAAACATTTTTTAAATGCATATGGCAATGTGCAAAAGAAACAAGAACCTACGTAATGAAGATGATGTTTGGCAAAAGACCAGCGCATGAAATGTTTTAGAAAAGAGTTTAAGTTTCAAAGCAAGTGTCATCTGGGTGATTTTTGGAAAGAAGAGATCTGGCAGTGAAAGTCCTCATAAAGGAGATTGCATGTTGGATAAAGCAGAAACATTGATCCCAACAAATATAGAAACAAATCTATTTATCCTAGCACACTGCTCTGGGCTAAAGATCTTCCACCATTTCACAGACCCATAAGCCAGAAACATTGTCACGTACAAAGGGACTACTGCACTTATCACTGTGTACAAGTCTTTTACACTGATCATATATGTGTGTTTCTCTATATATATACTGAGAAAGATTTCCCTGGGACTATTCTAGTTGATAAAACAAAGGAGAGAAGAATGCATAGGTAGTTTTCTGATCCGGGGCATATTTTTGTCAAAATTTGAAGTATCCCCAAAACTCCAGCAATCAGCACCAGATTGAAGAACTCATCAAAATGAACCTGATGCAACTTGGGTAAAACCAAGTAAAAAGGTGAAAATTTGATCATGACAAATCTAGTCAAGTTTGGTGACATTATGAAGATCTCATCACTATGATTCCAGCGACATTCATTTCATCAAAATTGGAGCTAATATGCATAAGTTGTAGATGGTCAAAGATTGGTCAGAAGTTTGACTTTATATAGTCAACAAGTGCTGATGTGGAACAGTACAATCAGCTATTGGAGGAATAATTGCAAGTTGACATGGCACCTCAAGGAAAAAGGTATACAAAATTATCTAATGGGTTTGGAAACCATCACTTCTAACTTTGTATTCCCTTAATTGACCATCTCACCATATGCATGCGTGGCACCTTTTTTTAATTTGTCTTTTACTCCGTATAAGACAAAATAGGGATAAGACAAAAAGTTGGAAGTTGTAATCCTTGAACACGCAACCTTCTCCCAACCTCAAAGCCTTAAGCGCCTTTGCCATAACCAATGCACCGCCCATGCTATTTGGACGGTACAGTATGCTTACATTCTTTTAACATTGTTCATGGTTTTATTTTCAAAGAAATCACCAAATGGAGGAAGCGAGACCGGCGGGGATGGAACCCTTGACCACCGGTTTCGCAAAATAAGAAACATAGAACATCTATTTCATTAAATTGGGTGCTTCTACAGATCATGATGCATAATAGCATATACAGCAATGCATATAGCGACAATAATTACAATGATCAATCCATAGCACACTTGCTTACAGGACTCTGATTCAGACGACATGACTTACTTAAGAAAAATAGTCTGATTTTTTATCTTCCTTAAGGAAGAGAGCATACTCTCTATGCTTTACTTATTCCTAGAACTCTAGACTCTTCAGACTCTTAAATAAGCTCTTAGACTCTCCAACTCTTGCTTGCTTTGAAAGTGAGGACTGCATTCCTTATATAGGGAAGGAACCATCTTTGGGTTTCAAAGAAACAAAATACATTTTGGAATCCAACCATAGGAAATAGACACATATCCTGTCGGTGGAGCATCTCAAAAAGCTACTTTATTAGGGCAACCTTATCTCTTATAGGAATCTCAATAGGAATGAGATAGAACAGTAATAAGAGATAAGAACAAACATCCTTTTGACACGAGAGGGACAACTCATGATTCTTTTAGGTAGAATCTTACCTCCTTTAAACTATGGTAGGGTCCATACCTCCTTTTTCTAACTGAGGGGAAGGTTACTTATATAAGTGACAACCCCACTTATTAGGTTACGGCAAATGCCTGGGAGAATGAGATTCCCAGTCAAAATCTTCTTCAGTATCCTCGGAATCAATCTGCATCACATGTTCCAAACGTTCTTCAATTGATTCTTCCTTCCATAGAATGCTACGGGTTAATCTGACAAGGGCCTTGTCGTGTTCACGTTCAGAGATTATCTGGTATTTGGTAAAGATCCAAATAGGCTTTCTAGTGGTTTCAAAGTGATGAAGACTTCTCAGCTCTATAGTATCACTTTGAGCAGGTAATGATCCATAATGTGTGAAGATATACTGGTTTATCAGATTTGAGATATGAGAAAGGAAGGTCACCTTGAAAAGGTATCCAAAATTATTCACAACAGGTTGTATATCATGAGCATGGGGGAAAAATCCTTGGAAATAGGCTTCGATTGGGTTTTTATGAAGAAGCCACCAATGCTGATTTGGAATATGAGTACTGCTGAGAATGTTTATAGGCCATTCAAAAGTACTGGCACTGGTTTCGGTATGCTACAGAAATCTTCTTATATCTTGATCTGCTGGTTGACAAGGTGTTTTCTGAATAATAGAATCTGTCAACAAACTTCTAGAGGCAGAAAAATCTTGATTTCTTAGACTGAAATAAATTTCCTTTGTCATATCAAAAATATTAGAATTCCAGTCAGTCTGACTAAAGAAAGTATAACTGTCTTTCTTTTCTCTAATCATCCTAACATTGAATACCTATTCTGGAACATTATTGTATTCAGATATGAACACATGTTCCCTTTCTTCTTCAAAACCATCTTCAATAGGTTGGAGAATATCATGCAACTGAAACAGAAGATTTCCTTGATCAACCTCTATTTGAGTATCCAAGTTAGGTTGTAATACCTGTGATTGATCAGGAGCCTGAACATTGAGTCCATGGATGTGTAGATTTTGATCCTCTTCTTCTTGATCTTCCTCTTGACTTTCTTCATCTGCTTCTCTTAGAATTTCTCTTCATTGATTCCATTGATCCCATGAACCAGGTTGATTGTATAGAACAATCCTCAAATTGTCAAGTATATTTTGTTGGCTCTCAGTAAGAGAGTCTCTTAGGTGAGGTTGAAGGATGTGTCTTTCATCATAAAAAGTGATAAACTGATTTAAGCTGTTAATAGAATTCAAACATCCTTCTCTACTGATAAAATCTGCAAGAACATTTTTCGTACCTTCGATGTGCTCGGTGTCAAAATCAAAGGTGTCAAGAAATTGTGCCCACCTGAGAAGACGAGCTCAAACAACCTTGTTTTTGGATTCTTTTTTGAAGAAGCCTGGAAGGTTCTACAGATCACTTCTAAGAACAAACTTATGATCACCAATAAACAGTTGAAATTTTTCAAAGGCATGCACAATAGCCAATAACTCTTTATGAGTGGAATGATAATTCATTTCAGACCCTTTGAAGGAACTAGATTCAAACCTGACAATTTCTTCTTTCTTCTGTCCCTGAGTTTCAATGACTTCTAAAAGTACTGCTCCCCAAGCATCATGGCTAGCATCTGTTTGAACAATCTTCTAACCTTTTCCAGGTATTCTGAGAGGTGGCAATTTTTGACATTGCTGTTTGATTTGATCAATGGCCTGATTGTGTTTATCAGTCCAAGCAGGAGCATCTTTCCTCAAGAGTCTGTTTAACTCTTTTCTAGCTTCTGCTATATTTTTGAAATAACCAGCAATGTAATTAACCATACCCAAAAATCTTTGTAATCTCTTCTTATCAGTAACTTCTACTTTCTGAATAGTTTTCAGTAAGTGTTCTTGGGGATAAAGCTTACCATTGGGTTCAATGCGAGTACCAATAAAGATTAAACTCTCTGTGCACCAACTCAGTTTAGTATAATTTAGACATAAACCATGAGTTTGACAGATAGATAGGAAATTTTTCAAATGCTCCATGTGGGATTTATGATCTTGGCTGAAGATCAAGATATCATCTATATAGGGCTGAATAAACTTGGCATAGGGAACAAAAATCTTGTCCATGAAACTTTGGAAAATAGAAGAAGCAGTTTTTATACCAAATGGAAGAACATTTCATTCAAACAAGACTTGAGGGACTGAGAAGGTTGTTTTGTAGCGATCCTTTTCATGAACTGCAATCTTCCAAAATCCTTTAGTAAGATCAAATTTACTGAAAACATTGCATCCTTGTATGCGTTGCCAAATATAATCCTTGCTAGGCAGAGGATGTTGATTATTTTCTAAGTAACTATTCAAGGGCTTATAATTCACAACTAACATTTTTTCAGTAAGTTGATTTCCATGTTCATCCTTCTTCGGAACATACATTGCATGGCATGAGAAAGGACTAGAACTTACTCTAATGATCTTCTTTGCTAGCAGGTCAGCAATTTCCTTTTCACACAGTTCTTGTTCATCTTTTGAGAGGATAAAATAATTAGCCTTGCATTTTGGAAATAAGTCATTACTAGAGATATCTTGTTTCATTGGCAAAGTACATACAAATGATCTCTGATAATTGTTCAATTCTTTGGTTAAGACAGTTGTGGAAAATCTTTCAGAATCTGCTCCAACTCCCCCCGGGTAGAAAAAGACTGGTTCACAAACCAAACACGGGAACCAGGAGGAACAACTTCAGGCAAAGCAGGTAAAGATAGTTTAGGCGAGTAGAAATTATTTTCATTGATCTGGGGAACAGATCCAAAGGAAAATGTGATATGAGTGTCTTTCGTACCAACGGTGTAAGGGCTCCATTCTTGTAAGGTATGACTTCCTATGATACAGTCATATAGTTGGACAGGATATTGCAAGAAAGTGGCGGTATAGATAGCATTAGGAAAATGGATAGGTACATGAGCCTAGAACCGGATAGGATTATGTTTATGGGTTACCGAATGAATAGTGGTTGTTGTGGGTAACCAACAATCAATAGGAAAACACTGGGATCTAGCAATATTACAATCAACACCAGAATCTAAAAGAGCACATAAGGTATATGGCTTGATACTAGGGAATTTAATAGTTAATAGAAATGTAGGACAAGGATTGGAAATACCTTTGAGATAGGCAAAGGCTTGTTTTGGGGATTGCATTTTAGTTGTTTCCTGGGTTTCTGGTTCAGCTGATACCTGGTCAGCATCCTCTTCCTTTTGAATCAGATATTGATCAAGAGGATTTGCAGATGGATCATTAAATTCTTGAAGTTCTTTCTGGATACTGGAGATTTCTTTCAAGACATCAGATTTCACAGTATATAAGAAACCTAGTCTATTCTGTAACCATAGCTTTCTGGAATTCTTTGCAAATGCTCTTTCAGCAATAGGATTAGAAACATACCCATGAGAAGAGCTAGGCTTTTCTTCATCCAGATTTTCATGACATATAAGGCTAGCTTCAAACAAATCAGGGTGTTCTTCTAACAGCTTTTGTCTTTCAGCTTCCAGTTTCTGTAAATCAATCATTAACAACTGATGTTGATGTGGAGTCAAGAGTTGTTGTCTCCTTCTTTCTAGTTGTTGGCCTTTGATTGTCAACTGTTGTAATTTTTCTTCTGGACTTGGTTGCAACCAATTTGGATCAATTTGGGTTAAGGTTCTTCCTCGACCAAATCTTGATCTAAACATTCTACACATATATGATATTTTAGAATCTGATGACTCATGAGTATGGAAACATTCTTCTCCCATACCTTGGACAATATTCAATACTTTTAAACCAGATTCTTCTTCATCAGAGGATATATCAGTCACACTGAAATCTTCAGAATTAGAAGGTTCTCTCACTTCCGTAAGAGGAAGCTCATCCCAATTGCCTTCTGTGAGTCTCCTTACTCTTTTAGCATTTTTCTTTGTTCTGTTGGGACATTTGTTAGCATAATGTGCACCTTTACAAATATAACATGTAGGAGTAAATTTCTTATGATGCACCTTCTTTTGATTTCTCAAATAAGTTTTCCTTTTCCTTCGAAATGAAGAAAACTTTCTATCAGACTTTTTATCAAAACTTTTATATCTAACAGACTTATGATTGCTTCTTTTACTTACACATCCATAATCATTGTGATTACATTTGCATAGGTCTATTTTCACAAAAGGAAGAACTTATTTCTTTTTCTTCCTACTAAGCTTTTCACTACACAGTTCACCGTTGATTTATTTAATGAACTGCACTAATTGAGGAAAAGTGACATCATTCAGAGACATGTCAGGTGTATTCATAACACTTTGAAGGATTTTTTCTCTGTAGTAAGACTGTACTTGACTGGGGAATCCTTCCAAGAAAGTGTTGTACATCCATTGATTATTGTTAGTTTGACCTGACTGGTAGAAATTAGCATATTGCTCACTGCAATAGGCATCCAACTGTTTCATATCACACAAGCAATTTTCTATGAACCTTTTATGAGAAGCTCTTTGCTCATTTTCATGTTGTCCCACAAACATTCTATAGAGAGCCTGAGTAACATTGTTGACACCATGATTTATCAAATCATCTTTGTATTATGGCTTCAAAGTATCCCATGTTGTTCTAGCAATACCAGTAATGGCATTCAAAGCTTTTTTCAAATCTTGTTCACTGGTTAAGGTCTGGGTGTGAATGGAATTATCAACCCATGTTCTAAATGCATCTACAGTGGCATTGTTTTTGATGGGATCATATGTGTCAAAGTTGATCAGTGGTGAAACATTTTCAGAAAAGTCTTGCAAAGCATCATGCGGCTGTTGTACTCCTTGTTGGAACATATTAACAGTTTTCTATTGACCTAATTTTGGATCAAATTCTTGCAGCTTAGGTTTAGGCACATTCAAGGATAAGGTTTTACCTTGAAACTAATTTTGAAGTCTGGCAACATCGTAGGATGAGTCAGGGAAATTACATTTAGGTGCCGAGGAACTAGATACTTGGTTGGCAAGAATATTTTCAACATTGGTGGAAACTGTGGGAGCAACTTGAGAGATTTCATTGCAAACCGTGGGAACAATTTGGGATATACCATGACTATCAGCTAGCTGTTGACTACGAATTTGAGTAGTAGTCTATTCAATATGAGCTGTGGTTTGGCTAATAGTTTGGACTTGAGGCAATGGATTTTGATTTTGATAGGTCACCCACCACGCTTCGGCAGAGGATTTAAAAGCAGCATAGTCACGACGCAAAATGGCAAGGTCATGAGCCATATTGGAATTAATGTGATTGGCTAAACGGGCATCTAAAGTATGCAAAGTAGCCAAGATATTATGGAAATTGGTATTCATGTGCAATTCGGAAGTCTGTCGGGCAATTTTAGCTTGCACAAATTTTTGATGCATATCGGCTTGAAGGACCAAAGCTTTACAAATACAGAGATTGGCATAATTCAGCATTTTGGTCTAAGTGGTAGCATCAGGATGACCAACAGGAATTACATGATGTGGCAAAAAGGGAATGGTAAACTTGTCATCTTGCAAGAGAAAATCATGCAAGGGTGGAATTGTAGGTTCAGCAAAATTATCAGATGTGAAACTGGTCTTATGACTGGACATAAGCATTCAGACATGAAATACAGATTGAACAAAAGGACAGTGATTGCATTGCAAAATTCCATCAACCAACTCAGTAAACTGAGGATGAGAGCATTGAGGGATTTGTTGTGTCATTGGATTATCCACAGATTGGTATTTATCAAAAGATTGATAACAAATAGTACAATGGAACCGTCCATGAGGATTTGGGAGTAAACCAGAATGGGAACATGCAAAAGATGACTGTCTTTGCAGAGTAGAACTGGTTCGAGACAAAGGATTATCTGAATAGGATAGGGATGAACTGGAACTACAAGCAGATAATCTTTCATCAATGAAAGATACATGTGCTTCTGAGGCAGTCTCTTGAATATCAGAGATGACAGTAAGATTTCTTGGAACATCTAACTGTTTGAGAGCACGAACATCAATAATCCATTCTCTTGGAACTTTAATGTCAGCAAGAGTGACCATTCTAGGAACAGTCAACTGAGCACCTTTAGCATCTGTTTGCCAGAGTAATGAGTACTTGGCTTTAGATATATCACCTCTTGGATCTTTAACAATGGGTATAGTTGTGTTAAACAATCGACCATACAACCCAAAGAATAAGGCATGAGTTCCAGATCCAAGTTTCATATCTAGGTACTTGGTTCCAAATTGAAACATGAGGACTTTATCAAGATGATCATCTAAAAGACTTACAGCAAAATTAGGAACAACATCAAAGACTGTTGCACCAACCGCCATAGGAGCAGAAATTCCTCCCATTAACATATCTTTATATCTATTATGGTGAGCATCTAGCAGGGTCATCATGACAGTAGCTGGAATACCTTTCCTATACAATGGTTCTACACCAGCAACTATATTACCTATATGCAGATATTTAAACCCATTTTTTTGCTTGGCCTGTTGGACCAAATTTTGTATTTCCTTACTAGATAGAATATTTATATAACTATGAGGCTGATCATTTTTGACAACAACTTGTAACTCAATCAATTTACAAACAGACTTTGACTTATAAGATAAGAAACCCAAATCACCATACAATTCACTCCATTTCTTAGTAGGTAACTTGAAACGTTCTCTAGGAAGTTCTAAAGCATTTTTTTCAGACTGAAACGGATCATCAAGATTAATATTTTGAACAGTGTCAAAAATAGAACTTAGACTTACAAGCTCTTCTCCTTCAGCATTGCTTTCGTCCATAGTATTCTATCAGAGCTTTGTTGAGATCAGATTTAACTTACAAAGTCTAATCTATAAGTATTGTGTTCTTTGTTCTGGGTCACAAATTATTTTATCCTTTGTCTAATTTGTGCGTGAAGTAAGTCCTTGTTGTTTAGCCGTGTGAAGGCGTTTTAGAGGCAAGAAGGTAGCGCTCTTTTCTGACATACCCCGATTACTTATACTTATCCTGATCCAAATTCCATCATTCGCCAATTTAATGGGATCTTTTAACTTAGATAGCCCGAATTTAAACTATTGTTAAGAACCCAAAAATTGTAAAAGATTATAATCGGGTTTAAGTTGTTTTAAGGGTTATTTTTGGTAGATTTGTTTATATCATAGATTTTTATGGGATAAATTTTATCTTATCATGATAAAAGATTTATCTCATAATTAATTGGGATAAGCCTATTTTGGCACAATTTTGGGTATAAAAAGGGGGTTGTAGGCCATTGTAATGGAGGGGATTCATTGATTGATTGGCATTCGATTCAGTCAATACAAAGGAGAGTGAGAGTTTCTCTTATGAGAAGAATTCTTGTAGGAGAAGAATATGATGTAATAATGCTCGAAGATTGTAGTAAAGCCTTTTAGGAAAAGTCTTTTCTTGCTCTTTTAGAAACCAGACTTGCGGCTTTGAGAGCTTCTATGCAAGGTGGTTCGGGTAAGGATTTTGTATGATGACTTTTTAGATGGACTACAAGATGTTGTAATCAACTTTTGGAGCTTTATTAATATATTGGTCACTCAGTTGAGCTAGACCCAGAGATGTAGTCCGCTCAGATCGGGAAAACTCTGTAATCAAATTGTTTCTCTTCTCTCTCTTCTCTATCTCTGGTGATATAACTCTCTCTTTCTATTGTTCATGTTATTTTTTATATTTAATGTCTTTTTGTTAGACATTAGGAATTAAATATTTGTACATCTTTATGCAATTTCACTTAGCAATGATTGCCTAGTTCCTTAAAATCAGATCATTTTCATAATTCGGTTATTTATGGTGTTCACTTTAACTCAGTCTAGACTGCAATCAAGACTCAACACATGGTGACATTTATCTATGAGCAGTGAATGTAAGACATCCTTTTTATTTTGAAGGTCTTGTTAAGGACTATTCACACACTTTGTTATAAGATCCCATGACCATGGTTGTGCAAATGATGTCAAAGCATAATGGTAGCTTGTCAGAGCAAAAGGATAAAAGCTAAAGACAAATAGAATCCTCTGTATGTACTGTGCCTAGAATCTGCATTTTTATATGGAATGAGGAAAGAAAGAGGTTGCTCATCTAATGAACTGGATAGGTATTCCTGTAGAATTTGATGTTGGAGAAGGTGAACTTGCTAGGAAAAGATGCAAGGTACCAGAATCTATGGCAAGGAGTATTGATTTTGATAAGTTAGAAGGTACATTGAATTGTAAGTTCAATAAGAGAAGTTTGTTGATTGAAGCAATTATACACGCCTCAAGACCATTGTCAGGAGTCTCTTGCTATCAGTGACTAGATTTTATCGGTGATGTCATTTTAGATCATCTCATAACAAAGACATATGTTCTTTAGCTACATAGACCTTCCACCTGGTCGATTTATTTATTTGTGTGCTGCAGTAGTGAACAATGAGAACTTCACGCGTGTTGCAGTGAAACACCATCTTCATATACACCTTTGACATGGATCAACTACACTAGAAGCACAGATACGTGATTTTGTAAAGGACATTCAAGTTGAAATTGATAAACAAGGAGTGAATTCTTTTGGTCTAGGAGATTTCAATGCTCCAAAAGTCCTTGGTGACATTGTGGAATCTATAGCTACAGTAGTTTTTTTTTTCTGGACAAGGGACTTGACACAAAAAAATGTTTGGTAGATGTTCCAACCGTTATTACAGCCAACGGTCACTCCAGAGACACTTCCCATGCACCCAGTTCATGAATTACAAGGGTGTTGTCAACAGCTAGCCAAGGGCCTAGAATACAAGACTTCACGAGTAGGTAATCTAGATACAGTTGAAGTTTTGTTTTTATGGTGTTCAGATTGATATTTCTCAAAACCCACAAAAGAAATTGGCAGGCCAAAATACGCTAATAATCTACAGAGGAGCTAAAATTTTGAAAACTGAAAATTGCATTATCCCACATTGGTGGGGTTTAGTTCTTTTTAGCCTTTAAATACAATAGCACTTACTTAAAGAAATAAGTAAGAAGCCAAGAAGCCACTTGGCGGACCCCTTGGCTGGAGGAATATAGTGCACAGTGGGCCCCATAAATTTTGAAGGAAAATGCATAGTAAAGCTTTAAAACTAAAAACCATTGATCCCACAATGGCTGTGCGAGGGACTTTGCAGATGTTTAAATACAAAAAAACACAACTAAAAACCATTGATCCCACATTGGCCGTGTGAGGGACTTTCCAGATGTTTAAATACAAAAAAACACAATAGGTAATATGAAGATGCAAAGAGGAAGCTATCCATACGCGAGTAGTTAGCACCTCAAGAAGCGTGTCTGAATGACAAGTAAGCAAATTTTGTAGAGAAATGGTGCCAGATGGAAGTGATGACATGGTGGACACGTGGGGCCTATTTGCGCACTCACACCGAAAAAATGAGGACAAAAAATTGGCTTGCAACTGTGCGACTGAGCTCATCACGCAGTTGTGCTGGTTCAACAAGGTGCTCGGAATGATGCGTGAGCTCGCGACCAAGCTAGTCGCGCAGTTGCAGAACTAAAAATTGGCTCATCACGCATGAAAATTGAGCTGACCAAAATGGCTCGCGATTGAGCGACCGAGCCAGTCGCACAGTCGCCCAAGTTTTCCAAGGTGATGAAAAGGCAAGAAAGTGGGTGACTCATCTCGTCGCACACTCGTGAAAGGTTTGCATTGAAGTAAAAAGGTGTTGTGACTGAGCGATCAAGCTTAGTCGCACAATCGTAGAGGCAAATTAGAGCCAGTCAAAGGTTTGGAGGTGGATTTTTAGAGTCAACTAGGAGGTGACACTTGGAAAAATCTGGTGACTTACACAGCAAAAGGGCAAAAATGAATAAAATCAAAGTTAAAATTGTAGAATGATATAGTTTAGACTATATTGAAAAAATTCATAAATTTAAATGATGCACAAGCAAAAGAATGGTTTCAATAGATGGTCAGATTTTGTGTAGACATATAAGTGTCATATATCACCAAAAAGGTCTCAGAATGAAGATTCTGATTTTGTGATCCTTTTAAGTCCAGATCAAATCAGATTTTGGAAATTACAGAAAGAAGCAGTTGCAGATATTTTCTGGGAAAAGAAGGACAGGTGTCGGTGACTGAATTTGATTTTCCAATTCCTCTATATCTTAGATTCTTCTCAATTGTGCAGGGATGGTGAAATTAATGTTGCAAGGTAGCTTTCTAATTTTGTGTGTCTGGTTTTGAGTTCTTTGTTATGTAGATGTATTGAATTAGAAGTTTTTAATTAAAAACAAATGGAATCCCTTACCAGTATTTGTCTGATGTCTTTGTGTTTGATCCTAAATCTTTGTGCATAAATTTGTAAGGCATTTTAGTGCACCAGTTATAAGGTGATGACATATAACTGATTAAATGTTTGATAATGTTAAAATTGATGCTAATGCAAGGAATTAAATCAATTAATGGTTTGTATTGTCATTGATGTCAACTTGATATAATCTATACGGTCATGTACATAATGCCAAAGACTATAGAGAATCAATGGAACAAAGGTTAAGCTTTCAGCAATGCATAAAAGTCAAGTATTCACTAAGTGACAGACAACACCGACGGAGTGCACATCATCGGTAAAGCCAAAGAAGAAAAGTCATAGTGATACCCGATGTACTGAAGATAGTTTTTCCTGACGAAGCAAACCACAGGTTTCTCGATGAACTGAAGATAGTGTTGCCCGACGAGTAAAAATCCAACGATGCCCGACGGACGGAGATCCCAAACCCTTGTCTACCAATCAGTAAAAGACTGAAGGCTGCATAAGCCTATATATTATCAAAATATCAAAAATGTTGATGAAAGCAAAGAGAAGAACTTCAAAGCTACATCTATATATAGACAGGTATATATCAGAACCAAGCACCAGAGCATAATGTTGAATTGTTGATGGATAAGGGAAATTCAAGGAATATATTATGGATAAGAGGAAAATGATTATTTGACATGAATGTCAGATATCTAAAACAATTGGCAATGGACACTATTTCAATATTTGATTGGCATTGCTGTCAAAGGGAGAGAGATTATCCATATTATCACATTCTTCTGAGAAAAGGTAAAGAGATTATCCATTATCAAATCACTCCAACAGGGAGAGATATATATCCTAAGGGAGAGAAAATTGTATGAAAGATTACACAAAGAGAAAGTTGTTGAAAAGAGGACAAGACATCAAAGCAAAAATTGACACCAGAGGAGATTCAACACATCGGAAAATAGAAAGCTGCAAGAATCAAATCTAAGCTAAAACAAAGCTTACCGAAGTTCAGACGTTTATCGGTTATCAAACAAAGATTGGTAGTTTGATGAATCTCAACAATTGTATTTCATATTGTATTAGAAATAGTATAGTGTGATAATATAAGTTTTGTTGCCATCAATGCCAAAGGGAGAGATTGA
>MU228371.1:2912219-2924288 GCA_018584345.1 Thuja plicata | reverse complement strand
CAATGCCAAAGGGAGAGATTGATGACATATAACTGATTGAATGTTTGATAATGCTAAAATTGATGATAATGCAAGGCATTAAATCAGTTAATGGTTTGTATTTTCATTGATGTCAACTTGATATAATTTTTACTATCATGTATATAATGCCAAAGACTTTAGAGAATCAATGGAACAAAGGTTATGCTTTCAGAAATGCATAAAAGTCAAGTATTCACTAAGTGATAAACAACACCGACAGAGTGCACACCATCGGTAAAGTCAAAGAAGAAAATTCATAGTGATACCCGATGTACTAAAGACAGTGTTGTCCAACGAAGAAAACCATAGGTTTCCCGATGAACTAAAGATAGTGTTGCCCGATGCGTAAAAATCCAACGATGCCTGACAGACGGAGATCCCAAAGCTAACTAGAGTCACACTGAATGAACTGGCAATTGTAACCAATGACTAACTCAGGAGTTGACCAACGTAACAGAGAGTTCAAAAAATCACAAAATATCTAGTTGGCAAGAGCTAAAGATAGACTTAACTGGTTGTTTTCATTTTTTTATTCAACCAGAGTTAAGTGATTGAATTAAAGAAGATTCGTACAGTTGGTAAGAAGATAACTACGAGATAAATTAGTAGTTATGCTTTAAATCAGATTGGTTGGATTGTTTTTCACACCAAGAATCAAGAATCAAGAAACAATGAATATCATGTCTATATAAGAGACAAGCTTAATTCATTTCCAAATAACATTCACGGAAAAGGGATTAAGGGGAGTGAATAAAAGAAGATGTTGAAAAGAAACTGATGAAGGATAACTTCATGCAGTACTGATCAATCAAGCTAAAGGAAGAGCTAAGGAATTTTGAAGACATCGACAAACAGTGAGCATAGCATCACAGAGAAGAAAGTGTAAAGCACAAAGAATTGAATTGATATATTGATCAGAGAGGTAATGTACTTAAATAGATCTAAAAATCTGCAATTCAAGTTGCATTAGAAATAGGTCATTTTGTTTTAGTTTAACCATTGAAGCATCAAGTCTCTTAACAGAGCAGGAATTAACTTTCTTCTATATATTGAGGTACATCCCAAGGAGTGCCAAAAAGGTTGATTCATGAAAGTAGCACTAGATTTGCCTAAATCCTATTGACAGTCTAAGAAAGTGGTTGATTCAAGGATGGTAGCAAAATGAGTTGCCCAATACTAAGTGACAACCTATATGTATAAAATCCTCTAACAAGGTCAAACCTAACAGTGTTTTTATAACCTTTAACAAGGTTGGCTCTTAATAGGGCTCACTTTAGAAGAGTGAAAATTTGGGGTATCGGCCCAATGGTTTTTCCCTCAATAGGGTTTCCACGTTAAAATCCAAGTGTTGTATGTGTATGGTTTATTACTTTACTATTTTACATTTCACATATACATTTTTGGATATATCGGTGTACTCTGCTTATTTATTGTATTTTGGTAAATAGTTATACTACATATCAGTAATCAAAGAGAATAAGGACAGACAAGGAAAACCGACAGACAATTAATCATTATAAGTATTTCATGACATGTATCTTGTAGAGACTTAATAATATGAGGTTTACTTGATTGGTGGTTAGTGATTAAAGGATAAATTTTTGAGGCCACTGATTCACCCCCNATTCCCCCCCCCCCCCCCCCCTCTCAGTTATTGCTAACAATAAGGTAACTGTGAATTTGTGTTTTAGTTTCTTTCAAGGAAAGAATAAATCTTATAGAAAAGTTCAGAGGTTTCAAGGTTGGATATGAATCTGATGTCCAAGTGTTGGAGTGAAAAGAGTGAAATGTAAGGCATTTCATTTGGGTCATGTATGTTTGGATTTAGAGGGTTTTCTGTGAATGTATATTTATATGAATTTGTTTCCCAATAGACAAGGCACTGGTCTTTGCTTCTTTATGAAGTTGTCATCATCAATTCATCAAATATCAAAACATTTTTACTTTTCTATTTAAAGAGCTGTGAATGATTGTCAGATCAAGTGTGATGGGTAGGAATCCATCCCATGATTCACTAATAGAGTGAATCCAATAGGTACACCCGCCTGAGCCTTTGAGCTTGAAGTGTAGTAGGATTGTTTGATCCTTGTTAATTAGCCTTTTCTTTGACAAGGTTAAGAAAAAATGCTAACAGAATGGCGACTCTACTGGGGATTGGTTGTAATCAATCATGTTTAAATTTGTCCTAGAATCTCTAGTTTTGAGAGAAAGAGTCAAGTAATGGAATCTAAAATTTATTTCAGATCTCTGTAAGGATACCTTGAAGGTGATTTCATTTCCAGTAATTATAAGAAAGATTTGTGCGGCTTTGCTGGTTGGAGAGAACCCAAAAATAAATGTATGTGTCAAATGGCTTTTTTTGTTCAAAAATTTTCCTCTGCAAGGAGATGGTGACTCTATGTTGAAAAGAACCCAATGGAGCTATGAAGAAGGTTCTAGATCTGCCAAATTTCCACTCAAAGAAATAAGAGCAGTAGCTACAATTTCCTTTCAGGTAATCCTTATATTTTCATGTGAAATAAAATTTCCTTATGAAGTGAAGTAGCCCTAAGAAAAGGAAATAATGGTGATAAGTTGAAGTGCTTCTTGGTTGATGGATGTGTTCTTTATACTTTTGAGAAGTATGTTTGTATTTTGATTTCATGCTCATTTGGGAGAGAAGTTAGTAATTCATTTAACCATGAGTTCTAGTCAGCCACAACCTTGTAATTTGAAAAGGGGCTTCAGTAATAAATTGTATGTAGCTTTAAATTCTAGATGTATTCATGGTTACCCAAATGGTTTTCCACCCAAAATCAGTGAAAAATTGCCTAGATTCAGGGGTGAGAGAGACGAGAATGCTGAGAAGCATTGTAAAAATTTTAGGCACTTAATTGAGGATTTTGACATTGAATGTGAGGATAGCGTAATGAAATTGTTTATCCAATCTTTGATAGATGATGCAAGGTGGTGGCTCTCTTTTTTGCAAGAATGTTCTATCTCTTCATGGGAGGAGTTAAGATATTCATTTTTGGAGCGGTTTGGTAAAGATATTAATCCAATTGCAGTGATGAAGAATTTCATGGAGATGAAAATAAAGAACGGTGAGTTGATCCCTCATTTAAATCTCAGATTTGTAGAAATATTGGGTCAAATCCCAATGGAGTTTAGATCAAATTATTCTTTTTGTTTGATTGTTTATTTGGATGCTTTTGGTAAAAATATGAGTTACTTGTTAAGCGATAAGCAGCCCAAAACTTTGTATCATGCTTTTATGACAGCAGTAGATAATGATAATAATTTGAGATGTGGAATCATTCCAAGGATTTTTCCATCTATTGGAATTTTCTGTCATAATGCATCAAATACACTAGATAGATATGGGTCAAGAAATGAAGCTCAATGTCAAAGTATTTTTGCCCCTGCTGATTTTAATAACCATGAATTAAATTGTCTTTCAAAGTAAAATGTGAAAAGTAAAGAGGGGGTGAATGTTTTAGAAGATGATGATTTTGTAGCCTCAAGTGATGAAGTCCTATCATACTTGCTGATGCTGAAGAGGATGTATGTGTTTTACACTCTTATGAAGATCAGGAGGATGTTGAAACTTATGTTTCATAAGAAAATAATATGTTGGAAGATATTGATTCGTTGTTAGTATGTGAGCATAGTGTAGCATGGGAAGATAATAGAATTTGTGAAAGTGAATGCAAATTAGTATGTGAAGGTAAGAGTATCTACACCAATTCTGAAAATAATCTTTTACATTAGCGTGATACAAATGAGTTTGGTAGTAAAAGCTTTGAAATGGATTTGGTATCAAAACTTAAGGAAAGAGGGATAGTAAATGATGATATTCCTTATGAGATAGAGTATGATACTATCTTGCAACTTTATCATGATATTATGAATGAAAATTAGAATGAAGATCAATTAGTTGAGTCTTTTTCAGTCGAGAGATAAAGTGCTAGATGAGTGTGTTGTTGAAATCTTTTCATTTAATAATGATCTACTTCAACATATGAATTGTTTGTGTAATAAAATTCCTACACATGATGTGAAAATTAAGGATGATTGGTGTCTTACCCCATCTCCTTTGGTTGAAGAAGGTAGTATGAATTTTTTACCCACTTCTTTTCCTAATGGTAGAGGTGTTGAATCTACTTGTAGTATTATATCTGATTTTGAATCATATGTTGAAAGTGATTATGATAGCAGGGATATTGATGTCTTCAAAGTTTTTATTAATGATGCATTTGATGAGGACATTGATATGGATCAGCCATATCTTTGTTACCATGTTCATATGGGAGAAAAACATGGTGTTGTTAATCCATTATTTGAGGAAAACGTTGAGTTTCCAGATTTGGTTTATTCTTATTTTGATGTTGAAAATGTGGCAATATGCAGTCAGAAATTAGATTGTGTCTCTTCCCGGGCTAAAAGTGATTGTGAGTGTGAAATTGCATTTGATTAGTCCATTTTTCCATGTAGTGAGAAGGGCTATGATGTTGATCAGCTGGCTCCTTGTGACCATTTGGATAATTTGCAAGTGGAAAAGGTTTCCAATCCGTGTTTTGAGGAACATGTTGATATGTCTTTCCATTTTGAAGTTTCTCAAGATTTTGGTATCCATGGCTTATGCGAGTATGATTCATTTATCTTCTTTATGGATCAACTGGCTAATGAGGATGTAATGCAAGTGGAGTTTGATGTTTCTTATCATGATGTATTTCCTCATTGTCATGATTCATATTTTCTGATATTTTCTTATGTGAAGAATGAGTTTTATAGTTATAATGCCTTCAATGGAAGAATTTCTAAAAATATGCAAGGAGTTGCAAATAAGGTATTCTTCATTTTTATGATTCCTTATGAGTTTGAGCAACAGCTGTAAAGTGCATTTTCATTCTGCTATTTATATGCAAAGGAGAAAATCAGATTTTTGATAGAGGCAAATGTTGGTCTCAATTTTGAAAGGGCTTGAGGTTTTTGTAAATAATGTATATATTTTTTCACTTTCTTTCTTTTCAGTCGTATGGTGTGTGGTTTTCAATAAAAGTTCCCAGTTTGAGAAGAGATTAAAGGGAATAGAGAAGAGATATAAGTAAAGATTTGAAGTCAAGAGAAAAGTGAAAATGTGATTTATTTGTGAATGGTCTGTTGTACCAATGATTCTGAATTCTCTACATGCCCACATGGGGCATACATCCCTAGATAGAGCCACTATTAGTACTCTCAAATTTTGGAGAAATTTGGAGTGACTACACTGAAAATTTCTCTAAGTGCAAATTGTTGCCCTAAGAAACTTGTGGTGAAAGCCTATTTTGAATGCTTGTAGAAAGAGACCTGATGTCTTCTATGAGAAACCACTTGTAACATGTGTTCAACACCTATCATTTGGAAAATAAAATAGGTTCCAACTCTCAGATTTGAGTTTTCACATGTTTTGGAGATAGCCATTTTGAGGCGTTTACCAGAATCTGCATATTGCACATTTTCCAGTTCTCACTAAGTGACCTACTTTGACTATTTGCATCTATGACCAGATGGATAGGAATGACTTTATGGAGTGTTCCAGGATGTTATAGACATGAAAGTGAACCTCTATGGCCATTTTCACATCCTTGTGAAGTCAGATGATAGGTTTCCCAAAGCCATTATGTTTCCAATTTATTTAGTTTCTCTAAGTGTCAAGTGAAGAATTGTAGAATGACCTACTTTGAGGTCCCACCATTTGTCCCAAGTTCAATATATGGAAAAATTGAAAGTACCCCTACATTATAAACCTAGAAATGAATATCTCTGAAGAATTACACACCTTGGTCAATCCATTTGACCACTTTGCCCAATTGATTCCAAATCCAATTTATGGGTTTTTCACTGAATTTGAATTCAAAAGTTATTAAGTGGCTGACTTTGAGAAGCAATGATAAATTAATGGTTGACTAATAGAGTAAGCTACTTAAAGTTATGCTATCCTTTTTTTTAAAATGAATCTATGTTCCAGGTATCAGGCTATAAGAGTCTCTTTTGATTAGTTTTTGAAATCAAATCTAAGGGCAATTCATGCAGATTTATAGTGTATACATAATTATTTTATAGAATGGTCATCTTCATGGATTTATATCTTAATGTCACATAATTTCCATTTTGACTGAATGGGTTTTCTAAGTTCTATCCATGTACATTGGCAACCATGTTGAATTTCAGAGCTTTAGGGTTTCATTTGGTTTTTGTGAGAAGCCATTTCCAAAATCAGTTTCCTTTGTTTTGACATGTGCAATTGCAGAAATTTATAAGTTGCCAACTTTGATGATTAAAATTTCTTACCACAAGAAGTGTCAGGAAAAGACATTTTGCAGGGTGATTGTAGGCATGAAAATTTATGTGCTTGTCTCAATACTTTGTTCCAGTGATGCATTTAGGTACCAGAATCTGTGGCAAGGAGTATTGATTTTGATAAGTTAGAAGGTGCATTGGATTGTAAGTTCAATAATAGAATTTTTTTGATTGAAACAATTATACACGCCTCAATACCATCATCAGGAGTCTCTTGCTATCAGCGACTAGATTTTATGAGTGATGCCATTTTAGATCATCTCATAACAAAGATATATGTTCTTTAGCTACACGGACCTTCATCTTGGTTGGCTTATTTATTTGTGTGTTGCAGCAATGAACAATGAGAACTTCATGCGTGTTGTAGTGAAATAAAATATTCATATACACCTTTGACATGGATCAACTGCACTAGAAGCACAGATAAGTGATTTTGTAAAGGACATTCAAGATGAATTTGATAAACCAGGAGTGGATTCTTTTGGTCTAGGAGATTTCAAAGCTCCAAAAGTCCTTGGTGACATTGTGGAATCTATTGCTGGAGCAATTTTTTTTTCTGGACAAGGGACTTGACACAAAAAAATGTTTTTGAGATGTTCCAACCGTTATTACAACCAACGGTCACTTGAGAGACACTTCCCATGCACATAGCTCATGAATTACAAGAGCGCAGTCAACAGCAGGCCGAGGGCCTAGAATACAAGGCTTCACAAGCAGGGAATCTAGATATAGCTGAAGTTTTTGTTGATGGTGTTTAGATTGATATTGCTCAAAACCACCAAAGGAAATTGGCAGCCAGAAATGTTTTGATAATCTACAGAAGAGCTAAAAATTTGAAAACTAAAAAATGCATTATCCCACATTGGCTGGAGGAATATAGTGCACGACGGGCCCCATAAATTTTGAAGGGAAATGCATAGTAAAGCTTTAAAACTAGAAACCATTGATCCCACATTGTTTGTGTGAGGGACTCTCTAGATGTTTAAATACAACAAAGCACAATAGGTAATATGAAGATGCAAAGAGGAAGCTATCCATACGCGAGCAGCTAGTGCCTCAAGAATCATTTCCAAGTGACAGGTAAGCAAATTTTGAAGGGATATGGCACCAGATGGAAGTGATGACATGGTGGACATGTGGTGCCTAGTAACATGCTCACACTGGAAAAAGGAGAACCAAAAATTGGTTGACGACTGCGCGACCAAGATTTTCATGCAGTCATGCTAGTTCAATGAGGTGCTCGAAATGATGCGGGAGCTCGCAACCAAGCCATTCATGTAGTCACAAAACCTAAAATTGGCTCGTCATGCATGAAAAATGAGGTGACCAAAATGGCTCGTGACTGAGTGATCGAGCTAGTCGCCCAAGTTTTCCAAGGTGATGAAAAAGGCATGCGAATGGGCGACTCAGCTCCTCGTGCACTCGCGCAAGGTTTGCATTGATTTTGTGAGCCTTTTGAGTTCATATCAAATCATATTTTGGTAGTTATAGAAAGAAGCAGTTGCATATATTTTCTGGGAAAAGAAGGACAAGTGTCGGTGAGTGAATTTGATTTTCCAATTCCTCTATATCTCAGATTCTTCTCAATTATGCAGGGATGGTGAAATTAATGCTACAAGGAAACTTTCTGATTTTGTGTGTCTGGTTTTGAGTTCTTTGTTATGTAGATGTATTATATCAAAAAAATTTAATGAAAAACAAATGGAATCCCTTACCATTATTTGTTTGATGTCTTTATGTTTGATCCTGAATCTTTGTGCATAAATTTGTAAGGCATTTTAGTGCACCAGTTATAAGGTAACTATGAATTTGTGTTTTAGTTTCTTTCAAGGAAAGAGTAAATCTTATAGACAAGTTCAAAGGTTTCAAGGTTGGATATGAATCTGATGTCTAGGTGTTGGAGTGAAAAGAGTGAAATGTAAGGCATTGCATTTGGGTCCTGTATGTTTGGATTTAGAGGGTTTTCTATGAATGTATGTTTATATGACTCTGTTTTCCAATAGAAAAGGCACTGGTCTTTGCTTCTTTATGTAGTTTTCATCATCAATTCATAAAATATCAAATCATTTTAACTTTTATGTTTAAAGAGTTGTGAATGATTGTCAGATCAAGTGTGATGGGTAGGAATCCATCCCATGATTCACTGATAGAGTGAATCCAATAGGTACACCTGCATGAGCCTTTGAGATTGAAGTGTAGGAGGATTGTTTGATCCTTGTTAATTAGTCTTTTCTTTGACAAGGTTAGGAAAAAATGCTAACACTCTCCTGCGCTGAAAGTCAAGCAAGCTACATAGTTTCTAGTCAACCCATCAAAGAGTATCATTCTAAGGATCCAAAAAGAGGTTAGTCAAAGAACCAAGTGTGTGTAGGTTGTCAAAGTAAAAATAATGTGTGTTCAGTCAAAGGACCAATGAAAATCAAATCAGTCTAAGGATCCATGATATGTAACATTGAATCATTGTGTGTGTGTGAAAAGTGTGAAACAATGAGCAGGGTGTATGCCCACACATTAAAGTAATTGCAAATGCCTTAACAAGATAAATGGCTTTAACAAAGCGTACATGCATCCAACAAGATATTTTCCACTATGAGATTCCCCCAAGAAAGGAGAAACCAAGGGAAATGAAACACATAACAAAAGAGAGCACGAAAGGGATCTACTAACTCAGGGTCGGTATGATCATTTGATAATACATGTATATTATATGAAAAATGAAATTTCATAATTCCTGCAAGGTAGAAGAACTAAAATCACAATGGAAGAATGTCGTGTAAGAGTCACAAAGAAGATTCTTTTTGGACCGACATCATGTAGAACAAAAAGAATATGTAGCTACCATTTTGCATCATCCTCAATCAAACAAAACAAAGGAACATTTACAAATAGTGGCTCATGTACAACATAACATGTAATGACATATAGAAGAAATGAGATAAAAATAGAGGAATGTCACAATAGATCGATTCCTTTGTCACCTTTTGGAAATGGAGCAATAAGGATCTTTTAAAGAAATCTAAACAAAACATATAAAAAGAAGCACATCACGAGAAAAAAAAAATGGAATCCAACATACAAGAGGAGCTAGTCAAGCATATCACCTCTCCCCCATCTTGATCTGTAGTGTTTAGGGAAGGTGGGAAACACACAAGAGGAAAAACATCAAGCACTATAGATGGAACAATAGCCAATTATAAACAAGGACCATGTTGTAAAAATGGGTCACTTTGTTCGTCACTAGGACTGAGAGATAATTATTATGAAAACATAGTTGGTAAATCATAAGCTACTTGGACAACAGATCTAACTTCTTATGGGTAGGAGCGGGAGAGGAGGAGACCAGGTGGCTGTAGGGAATTCAAATTCCCCTATGGGCGCGAAACCTGCTGGAGGAGGAGTGCAGTCGAATCTAGGAGGTGGTAGCAGGAGCTTCAAGGTAGGAGAAAAGGAAGCGGAAGGGGACAAAGACCCAGACCATCATCGCCCTCGAGAAGGAGGAAAATGGGACACTTTGAATAATGAAACAAGCAGGAAAGTGTTCTCTAGCAATGATCAGATGATATCCGTGCTAGCGAGTCAGGAAAAGGTGATAGAATTAGCTGGGGAGGGCTCCACAAAAGAGACAAGGAAGGATTCCCCCCTATCGAGATTCCAAATCTCCGAAGATGTACCAAAGATAAAGAAAAGTGATGGTAAGTCTTCTGAAGCTAATGATGGTCAACCTTTAGTTAAAAATAATGCAAATGGAAGTTGGTCCTCTCTTTTTGGCGTGAAACCCACTGGAAAATCTTCCTTCCCCCTAGTAGACAATACGTCTGATCCTGAGAAAGGTTTTTTTAGCATTTCCCTTCCTTATTCTCTGATCGATCACACTGTAGCCCTTATGAAGAATACGCTAATAGGAAAAATTTTGGGTCCTAGACCTAACATAGACATTGTTAGGGCTTTTTCTGCAAGGAAATGGAGGTTAAAGGGTCAAGTTGATATTTCAGCCCTTCCAAAAGGCTTTTTCACGTTTGAGTTTTCTAGCTCTGAAGATCTTTCTGCAGTTCTGTGCGGGGGCCCATGGCTCTTTGGGAAATCATCTTTATCTCTCCAAAAGTGGGGGAAAAATATGGACCTTAATATGGATATGTTTGAATCAGCCCCAGTATGGGTAAGATTCCAGGGTCTTCCTCTGGAATACTGGCACGAAGATGTCTTCTCAGGTCTGGCTCACTCGTTAGGGGAACTCTTAACTATAGATCCTATGACAGCCGCAAAGACTAGATTAGTCTATGCTAGAATATGTGTTAACATCAATCAAAAGACAGATCTTCCGGAAGTAATCTCTATCAAATCTAAGTTGGGAACCTATAATCAAGTTATGGAGTATGAATTTGTCCCATTTTCCTGCTTCACCTACAAAAAATCTGGTCATTGGGCAAAACAATGTCCCCTAAATCATTCTATTAAAGCTAAAAAGAAAGAATCAAGGGCTGTCTGGAAAGAGAAAATGTCTCCCTCCCTTCCAGACCCATTGTGTGTTCTGGAAGAGAAAGAATCAAGAGAAGAACTGAATGCAGTTATCTCAAATCAGCCAAAGGAAGATTCTTCTCAGTTATCAGTTGATAAAGACTTACCTCAGATTCTGGAGCAGAAGGATCCAACTAATACTGAACAAAGTGAAATAGTGAAAGAACACCTGCCAGGTTCTTTTTTTCCTATTGTTACGAATATGGAGAGCAAGCTCCAGACCTAAAATGCCTCTATGGAAGATAGGGTTATAATGGATCCTAAAGCCTCTACAACAATCATACAGAGCGAGAAGGGAAGCAATAATGGAAAAAATGAGCAGCAACCAACAGCAAAGAGCCTTTTGGCTTCCTCTCCCTTAGTGAAAGAGCAATCCATTTCTGGTGTGAATGGAATTAGTAGTAAGAGTTGGTCTGAAATCAGTGAGGAGGATTCTCAAAAAGAAAGTCTTGAGGAATCATCTCCTTTCTCGGAAAAATAGGAGTCCCAAGGGGCAGATGTGAAAAATAATAAGAAGGATAAAAAATCTTCTAAGAAAGGAGGATTGAACCTTAAAGCCCAAGAATTAGGGAAGATATCAGAAACAACCCCTCTTGGGGGAGTCCAAACCAGAAGAAAAAAAGCAGATGTTGGTTCCCCCCAGGGAGGAAGAGGCAAGCCTTCACAAAAAGCTATAAGAGAGCTAGAAGCAAAACAGAGTATAGCGGATGGTAAGCAATCTACTATCCCAGAGATTTTCTCCCCAACTCATTAAATGAAGATAATCTCTTGGAATATAAGAGGTCTAAATAGTCCTCACAAACAAGATGTTCTTAGAAACTTGGTAAGAGATTCTAACCCTGATATTATACTTATCCAGGAAACTAAAATGTCAAAAGAAAAGGTTGAAAAAATGAACCCTTTCAAGAAAGGTAGCAGTGTTGGCAGTGATTCTGAAGGCGCCTCTGGTGGTGTTGTGATTTTCTGGAACAATGTTATTGTTAATTTTAAGAAGATTCTTGTGGAAAAGAATATAATCCTTATTTGCGTTAAGCATATAAAGTTGGATTACTCTTGGAACCTCATGAACATTTATGCCCCTAATACTAAAAATGGTAGACTCAGATTCTGGAAGAGACTCAAAGAAATCAGGAATGACTTCCAGGCTAACAGCTGGATGGTGATGGGGGACTTTAATACCCCCCTAATGGTAGATGACAAAATGGGAGGTGC
>MU228371.1:2879342-2909092 GCA_018584345.1 Thuja plicata | reverse complement strand
ACTGGTCTAATTGGAAATTTCCAATTCTCAATAATCTTAATTGTTCTCAAAGAGATTTAGCTGTCTGGACTGCCCCTCCTAATGGCTGGATTAAAGCCAACTTTGATGGTGCCTCTAAGGGGAATCCTGGAGTCTCTGGGGGAGGTGGCATCATCAGAGATAGCTATGGTAACATTCTCGGTGCTATTTCTATTCCCTTGGGAGTTCAGTCAAATCATAGAGCTGAGGCCTTGGCAGCTTTGAATACTGTCATGCTGGTGGAAGAAATGGGATTTAAAAAAGTTTGGCTCGAAGGAGACTCTTTGAATATAATCAACAATATTAAAGAAATCAATCCTCCTTCTTGGACTATAGAGAATATTATCCTTAAAATATTATCTATAGTTAAAACCTTTGAAGCAATTTATATATCTCACAACTTTTGGGAGACTAATCAGGTGGCTGATTATCTTGCTAACATTGGAGCCAAAAGTGATGGAGTTCAAAAATGGAAAGGTATACCTATGAATGATGCAGCAGTCAAATCAATTATCAATTATGACAAATTCAGGCATAAAGAAGGAATTATTAAATGTGTTGTTAATGGCACACAATAATCCAACTCAGATTGGGAAGATTTGGAATGACGGCCAAATCAAGTGGAAGTACATTCACAAGTTGTGGTTTTTAACCCTAATTATTAAAGCCCAAACTTTTATGATCGCTGCCATTATTATGATTAACTGTGACCAGTTCGAGCATGTGAAGAGAAAAGAGGCGAAGATTAAAAAAATCAACCAGTTGGAGATAAATCAACAAAAAAATGCATCCCAGACTGAGGAAAAAAAGAAGGTGAAACCTATCGCCATGGGAGGAGATCTTAGAAGGGAGGAGCCTGCGGAGTGTAGGTGGAAGAAAGATAAAGAAGTTTGGAGAATTCTGATGAAAGGGCAGGTTCATCATTTTCTCAAGAGACTCCATGGATTTGATCCTGAGGTTTCAAAAGCTTTTGCAGAGGGTTGGGATAAGGGCATGGTCAATTTTGCTAGAAAATCATTTAGACTCAGCCTGGAGGTCTTGTCCGACATCACAGGTCTCCCCCTGGAAGGGTTGAACTACTCCAAGGAGGTGAAAGTGGGAACCAGAGCGTACAAAAAATTTCCAGCTACTGATGAGGAACGGGCTCTCCTTGTTAAAGGTAAGAAGGATTATGTCAAAATTGATAATATTGAAAAAGTCTGGGGCTCTGTTATTAAAGCCATAATAGAATACTTTACGTTGGAGGGAAGATTCACTAGGGTTTACAACTACCACTTTTCCCTAGTTAATCATTTTCATCATGAGATCCTTATCTCTTTCCCCTTCTTCCTCCTCTGGTCGCTTAATCAAAGAATCTCTGATTTCAGACTGAAGAATGCCCCTATCCTCCATGTTGGCCTTATCCTCCTTATTGCTGATTATGCCAGAAATCATGTTCCTGACCCAATACCTGCCCAGGTCAATAAGAGGAAGTCTGTGGGGACTCTGCCTAAGTCTTCTAAACCCAAAAAATCCTCTCTGTCTTCTGGTCCATCTTCATCTTACTCCCCGTTTGTCTTGAAGAAACCTAAACATTCTAGTGGCAATGCTGGTACGGAGAAAACTACTTCGGTTATTCCTCCTTGTCATAATATCCAGTCGTCTGATGGCAAGAAGCATACCCCTCTGGATTCTGAAATTGATGATGCCCAGAATATTCAGCGGGACCCTAGTATTGTATTGCCCCATTCTACCCAGACCCCACTGGAGAAGGACACGGTGGACCCAGAAATTACTAATGTTAAGGGAAACCCAGAGGATAGTTGTATCATCCCTAATTCTGGGGAAAAATTTAATTCTGATCTGAAAAATGATAACACAGAGGGAAATGAGATTAAAGGGACAGAGACTGATAAGAACAAAGATGCAGATATTAATACCATTGACAGTAATGCTGAAAATTTAGGGGATAATAGTTTTAAAGTCCTTGAAGAGGAAAACTTCGAGTCCCATGAGTCTCCGAGCCATGAGAAGGAGAATATGAAAGAGGATAGAGATAGAATCTTCCAGGGGAGTAAAGTCTAGCCTCTCCAAAGAGATATTCGTAGGATGGACACTGAGGTCAGAAGGACCATTGTTATGTCTCCCTTGGAAATTTCCAAAAACAAGTCTATATATAGCTACAATCTGGATAAATGGGTGCAGTCTGATCTGGTTGAACTCAAAAATAGATGCATCAAGCTAGAAAACAAGACCTCCTTGATTGATGAAACCATGTCAACCATCAGAAAAGATTTTTCCTATAATTCCAATGTTCCTGTTAATGATAATAGTTCTGAAATTGATGAAAAAATCAGAAATGTTGTAGAGTTAGCTATGATCCCAATTCAAAAAAAAATTAATGGGAATGAAGAAATGTTGAAACACTTGCTCACGCTGGTAAATACTGGTATGAAGTCTACTCTCGAGAACCTGATTTCTCTGAGCAATTGGCTGGAAAGTAATAAAGACAATGTTGATCATCCTGTTACTTCCCAGCAAATGGGACCTGGAACACGTACAAGATCCAAGAAGCAGAAGAGAGAGGATCCAGATCTCTAGATGCTGAGAGAGAACGTGATGACTATGAAGACTCAGCTGGTGGATTCTGAATGCTTTCTGAAGTCTTTTCTCTGAATTTGGTGCTGGCGGTCTTTCTTTCCAGTGTCTCTTTTGTTTTTTGTCTAAGTATGTTTCTATTGACAAATCTGGGTTTTGACCCATTGTAGACCGCTCCCCTCCTTGGGACTGTCTATTGCTCTTTGGGCTTTTTTGCCTTTCCTTTCCTTGCTTTGTTAAAGGGTTTCGGGGTTCCCTTCGAAACCTGCTTTTACCATAATCAAAAACATTGATAAGCTCATACATATCATTAAAATCATTAGCATTAATGTCATTTTTAGTTACATTAGGAACATCAAAAGAATCATCATCCAGAGTATATTCTTCATCCAAAGTAATTGTAATAGAATCCAAGATACAAATAGAATTATTGTGTTTGTTCAATTTCATATTTTTCAAATTAACATCCTCTCTAGGGCTATGCATAGGTTGGTCAAATGGGATTATATAATCAGTTGGTGTTTTCAGGGAGGAGAGGATTGGGAAGCATGATCATGGTCTATAGTATGACATTTATGATGATGATCATGGGCACAACAGTTATGTTTAGTCTTACTAGAGATTTTATTTGGTTTAGGATCAATCAACATCAGATCATTTTCTTCCTTAGGGGGGAGAACTAAAGGAACCTCACTGGTGTAGGAGCACCTATGAAGTCACCTAAGGTCACCATGGATCTAGTCAAATAAAAAGGAATAAAATCATTCCTAAATGTGGATTGGGGTGTATTGGAATTAATAATGACAACTTGTAATAAAGAATGCAATGAAATGTTGTCAAGTCCTATTTATCCAGGTAGAGGGCTAGGACTTCAAAAATATTGTAAATTGGGTCAATAGTGCCCAAAGGGTCTAATTAGGATTTAGAAAGTATCTAAGGGATTCTAATAGACCCTAGGAATAATATTTAATATTTTTTATAAGTTATAATGCTTAAATTTTTGAAATTATGTAAGTTAAGAATTCAAATATTTGAATCTTAACGATTACTTAGTTTAGGAGGGAAAATGGAATCAAGAATGTAAATGCATTTGTAATCCAAAATAAACAATGGGAATTGGTTAAATTGGTTGGGAGGAATTTGTATATGATCTGGAAAGTGAATTGAAGAACACAGTACGGCCTGGTACAGAGATTGTACGGATTTCACAAGTTTGAAGCAATAAAGTGGTAGTTTTTGCAAATTTATTGATTTCTAAATATTATAATGAGTCTAATTCATTGAATAGACATCAATGTGTGTTTTAGAATCTCTGTAAATCCATTTTAAATCCATTTAAATTAAGTTTGCATTAACAGTCTCAGATTGTACTTTGATAGAGGATAGTTTTGCATTGTTTTAGAGGCATGGAATGATATTCATCCCCTTTTTGTAATCACTGTAACTTGCGGATGAATCACACATTTGTATCATAGATATCTAACACTAAATATGCAATTAAATCCATCAAATATTGCAGGAGATCTCCATTTGGTGTTTGTTGCAGGGCTAAGGAGCATGAAAATGCTTGGAATGCTATAGCAGCAGCATATTGGGCCTCATCAGGGGTATATTTTATGTTGGGAAGCACTTATTTATGTTTAAATGATGGTGAATCAACTTCTGGTTGGTTGAGATTTCTCTTGGAGAGTCCAGTTTGAAAAAACCCTATTTTGGAGGGTGTGGGAAGCCTAATTTGGGGATTTTGATGCTCCCAAGGGTCTTAGACTAATTCCTTTCATATTTAAGTGTTTTAGGACATAACTAACCACTTTCCATTATTTTAAGTCATTTGGTTAATTTTATGATATAGTTCCTTTGTAAAAGTGCCCATTTTTATGCATTTTTGGGGTCCCAAAGTTGTAACAGCACAGTATGGTCCAAAACAACCTACCTCTTGCTTTATATATATTGCAAAAATTGATAAAGGGTATCTAAAAACCTAATTTATTTTCCAATTCGTTCAGAAATATTTGGAGTTATGGGCTCTGGAATGTCGTTGTTGTCCTAATGGAATACAATTAGGCCTCTTGGCAGAATTCAAGTCCTTTGTGCATAGCCCATAGAATTTGACTCCATAGAAAGATGATTCCTTCTTAATTTGGTTTAATTTAGTCTCTTGTGGCTTTAGAAACCTTGATTCAAAAATTTTGGTTGAAATATCCTTTTGAGTTATTTGGGAAGGGTGTCTTTGAACCTTGTATTTCCCTTATATGTTCAATCCCTCCATTTTGTCAAGAAGCTCACTACCCTATCCTCTGCACCACTCACTAGGTTGAGATATGGGATGGGTAGAAGGTTTTTAAGTTATAGGAGGTGGAAAAAAATCATAAAGAGGAGGTGTATATGGTGTAGGAATAAGTCCAAGTCCAAGGAAAGGAGATGGAATACCCTTAAGATTGCTAAGTTCACAAATATTTTGGATTTTGTACTTCTGATAGGATAGGAAAATATTGTCTTTAAGAGGGTGAGTGGGTTGAGGTATATAAGGAAGAAAGAAATAAAGTTCAATGGACTCTCAAGGTACTAAAGGATAGAAAAGACTATAACCAATAGTGATAATTTCTCCATTATGAGGAATTTTCAAACACTTGTGGATAGGAGAGGCTAAAAATTTTGTGGAGGTGAGCCAAGGAAGACCAAGTCAGACTTGAAACTGATAAGATGTTGGGATGACAACAAAGTGACATCTAAAGTTTTACAACCAAATTCTACAAGAAAAGTGATACAACCATGGATAGGATATGTGAAACCAATAAAAGTATCAATTGTCACATCATATTTGTCATAGAAATCATGTTTCATTTTTCAAGTATAAAGATGTTCTTCAGTTATAATATTTACCATATAAGTGGGATCTATAAGGACACCATGAGAAAAAAGGCCTTTAACTCTTGCAAAAATGTAAAGAGGACCATCAAGATCTTTAATAATTTCACTAGGATCAAATTTAATGGGAATATCATGTTTAGGTTTGGGTTTAGGTTTGGACTTATTTTGACCAAAAAGATTAACCACATTGTTGGCTTCAATTGATTCAACGCCATATGCAAAAAAAATGGGAGGAAGAAGGAAAATTTTGGGTAGACTCAATGGTATGAGTGGAATGAGAGGGTAAAGGATCAATATAGATTTGAAAGTTTTTATTGGAAGGTGCTACGTATTTTCTTCCTTGATCATTCACCCCTTCAACAGATATAACATTACAATCAATAAGGTATTAGATGACAAATTTCAAGTGAAAAAAAATTTTAGTATCATGATCAGGTCGACGATGGTATTGACAAAGCTTTGGTGTTGAAATATTTGGATTGATTTTTGTTAGGATCAATTGGTTTAATGGGATGAAGTATTAACATAATAGCATTAAGACACTTCATCATCACATTATCCAAAGATTCATTAAGTTGAGTAAAAGTACAAGAAGGTTTAAAGTAAGATGAAAAAGGAGACACACCTTTGGATGCTATTGCCACTTGCTCATCTACATGATTAGATGAATAATTTATCTTGATGAATCCCTTTGGTTTTTTTAAATTCTAAGTATTATGATGCAGCATCACCCTTATCAACTGGATCCATTGGAGTGATTCTCTCAAATTGACTCACTTGAAGCTGATAATTATGAAGCACTGCACATAATTAAGTAAAAGAAGAGAATTCAAAAAAAAAATATTGTCCCTGTAATGTTGGAAATGGTGAGAAATGCTATGATTTAGATCACTCGACAAATTTGACATGAATTAGAATACAAAACCTGCAACAAGGTGAATCTGATTAGCACAACTAAGAGAGTAAGGGTGCTAATGTGATATCTATGCAATGTAGGGTTTTGGATTATTTGATTATAAAGGATGTAAATGATATACAAATATAATATCATATGTAAATATAAATATTATCTATGAAAGTAAGTGCAAGAGTAAAATAGGAGAAATGAACTTTCCTTGGAGAAATAAGAGGAAAAAAATGACTTTTGGATCTCAATTTGACTATCATTACGATGTTAGAATCAGGTGTAATTCTAGATCTGGGCCTTTGATGTCTACAATTGTCCATTTTGTAAATTTCAGCCAAAAAGTGGGGCACTAGGTCTATTAGTAATAACTGAGAGGGGGGGGTGAATCAGTGGCCTCAAAAATATTCCAATAATCAACCCAAAAACTTAGTACCACAATATTAAGCCTCTAGTTATCTTCAGTCCTATAAGATGAATGCCTTCAAATATAATTATCAAATTACTATTGCTCAAAATGCTTCGTTAAACCTTATATTGTATGTTTACCGAATAGTAGTCTCTTAATTTACTGAAAGATAGTAAATTATCTAGAGTATACTGATCAATCTAGTTAAGCTATGTGTAATGCAAAACACTAAAGTAATGACTCATAAACACATTGACACATGGATTTTTAATGTGGAAACCCTATTAAGGGAAAAACTACTTGGGACCGATAACCCAAAATTTTCACTCTTTTGAAGTGAGCTAGGTGAAGAGCCAACCCTGTTAAAGGTTACAAACACACTGTTAGGTGTGACCTTGTTAGAGGATTTAAAAGTTTAGTCTATCACTTGATATCAGGCATCTCTATGCTACCTTCCTTGACCAAACACTCACTTGGACTGTCAATAGGTATCTAGCATCTCATGCTATCTTCATGATCAAAATTTTTGATACTCCTTAGGATGTATCTCAATATAGAAAGGATCTATAAATCCTGATCGGTTAAGAGACTTTCTGAATCAATGATTAAACTGAAATAGTATACTCTATTCACATATACAACTTATACTTGTAGATTTTCAGATCTATTGTAATCTCATAAAACTAATTTGATCAATATATCTGTGTTAATACCTTTTCTCCACTTTACTTCTTCTTGGTGATGTTGTGCTTTGTTGCTCAGTGTCCGTAGAAAAATTTAGCTCTTTCCTTAGCTTGATTGATTAGGACTGTATGAAGTTTCTCTTCATCTGTTTCTCTTCAGCATCCTCTTTTCATTCATTCACCCTTAATTTGAAATGAATTAAGTTTTTCTCCTAAATAGACATGATATCACCATTGTTAGGTTCTTGATTTTCTTGATCTTGGTGTGATCCATAATTCTCACCAATTAGATTTAAAGAAAAACTCTTATTTTATCTCATAGAGATCTTCTTTCCAACTGGACAAAACAGCTTTAAATCCTTTACTTATATTTGGCTTTATCTTGTTGATGAAAACAAAGATAACTAATAGTTAAGTCTATGTTTAGCTATGCCAGTTAGATATTTTTTCATTTCTTAACTCAAGTTAATTTCGGTGTTTTGACTCTTTGATATCTTTGGTCAACACTCCAGTTCTCCTTGGGCTTCTCTATCGGTTTACACTATGATTCTAGCCTTCAGTTATGCTTGTGATTCTTCTCATCGGTAATGCTCATTGGTGTTCTTGCTTGAGCATCACTGTGACTTGACTTTTGATGATCTCTATCCATCGGGTTCCACTAGCCGTCGATGTTTGAAGTCATATTGTGAATGCTTGTGTTTTATGCATTACTGAAAGCATAATCGTTATCTCTCTAATTCCTTTAATTCTTTGACACTTTGATTATAACCTATTAGATTATATCAAGTTGACATCAATGACAATACAATCCATTAACTGATTTAATTTATTTCATTATCCTTCTGCATTTCGGTGATCAACTTAACATCTTCAAACATTCAATCAGTTACATGTCATCAATATCTCCCTTTGGAATTGATGCAACATGCTACATTATCATACTATACTATCACTAATACAATATGAAATGTAACATTTTCATCCAACTTTCCTAATGTAACTTATTACAAATGTATGGCTTTCGGTAAGCTCAAAAATATCTTAGATTTATTTCATGCAGAATAGTTGTCTTCAATCTTTAATCCCTTCACTGGATAGATGTATCATCTGATATCTCCACTCTGATATGTGCTCTGTCTTGACTATTCCTCTTCTTGATAATCTTTTTTTTCTTTTAACAACAATCTTTCTCTTTGTATGAACTCTCTCCCTTTGTTACTTCTCTCCCTGAAATGGATATTTCATATGCAATCAATTTCTCTCCCTTTGAATATTTATTAACTCTTCCTTTCTAATTTTCAAGAACGTCACTTCATGGATAATGATATAATCTCTTCTGATCAATGAGATAATCTCTCCCTTTATCATATATCTCTCTTTATGATAATGATTATGGAATAATCTCTCCCTTTGACAACAATTACAAACAATAATCATTTATATCATGTTCCATCCCTTTATATAATATATTCCTTGAATTTCCCTTTCCATCAGCAATACAATGTCTCTGGTGTTCAATGCATACTTGTACCTTACTGTGTACAGATGTATCTATTGTTTTTTATCTCAGCGTTTGCATCAGCATGACTAATCTTCAGATTTGGTATAGCCTGATGCAACCTCCTAGTCAGCTTACTGACCGATAGAGAAGGGTTGGACCCCTAGTCTCTGTCTCGGGTACTCAAATGTATCCTTTGGTAATGGCTTGGTGAATATATCAACTAATTGTTCTTTTGATTGAACATATTCCAATGTCACTTCCTTTGCTTGCACTTGTTCTCTCAGATAGTGATACTTTATAGAAATATGCTTAGTCTTAGCATGCATGACTAGATTCTTAGAAATGTTTATTGCACTGGTATTATCACAATAGATAATTATTGGTTCAAGAATCTTCATATCCATACCTTCCAGCAATTGTTTGATCCAAGAAATATTGGAGCAATTTGTAGTAGCAACTACATACTCTTCTTTTGTAGTAGACTGAGAGATGCATCCTTGTTTCTTGTTGATCCATGTGACAAGTTTCTCACCCATGAATAATTCTCCTCCAGTTGTGCTCTTTTTGTCATCAATGTTTCCATCCCAATCAGCATCTGTATAGACTTGTAGCTCAAATTTTCCTTCTCTTTTATACCATAAGCCATAATCCTCGACATTCTTCAGATCTCTCAGAATTCGGTTGACAGTAGTCATATGTGATTCTTTGGGATTAGCAGAGAATCTTGCAACTATTCCAACTAAATGTGCTATATCTAGTATGGTATGAACAACATACATCAATTTTCCAATCATTGATCTATATAAGTTTTGATTTACCTCATTGTTTTTGTCTTCTTTTGTCAGCTTACATATGGTGGCCATAGGTGTTCCAATTGGTTTTGAAACTTCCATCTTGAATATCTTCAGCACTTCCTTGATGTATTTTGACTAAGTGATATATATGTCTGCATCTTATTGAAGAATCTATAGACCAAAGATAACTTTGCTTCATAGAAAAGCAGATTAAGACTCCACCTATCAGGTATTGGTAATGATGTTATTCAATTCCTTGAAACTGAATATGTGTTTCCCATAGGAGCACCAATAGTTGAGAAAATGAGAGAGAAGCATGAACATAACCGCATGATGATAGATCTTACTTCCTCACTCTCTGATGTTGACTTTGAAGATGTCAAAGAATGCAAATCTGCAAAGCAGATGTGGGACAAATTGAAGCTTGTACATGGTGGTGACAAAATTGTTTTGAGAGCCAAGGCAAAAAGCCTTAGAGGAAAGTTTGATGATCTCAAAATGAAAGAAGGAGAAAACATTACTTAGTACAGCACAAGAATTAAAGAGGTAGTCAATGCTATCCGAGGAGTTTAAGGTGTACTGGAGGAAGATATAGTGGTAAGTAAGATTCTAAGAACCTTACTACCTACCTATGCTATTAGAGTATCTTCCATTCAAGAAATGAGAGCAGTAGCAAATAGCAGTGTTACTCTAGACAGTTTAATTGGAAAACTGATTTCATTTGAAATGAATAACTTTGATAATAGTGTCTTACCAAACATAGAGTTTGCATTCAAAACTTCTATGAGAATAAGTAAATCAAGTCACAGAGACACTATAAGAAAATATAGTGATAGTGAAAATGATGAAGATGATCTTGATGAAATTGAAGCACTTATGGCTACAAGAATGCAAAGAGGCAAAGGTAAATACAAAGGTAAATTACCTCTTGTTTGTTTTAATTGCAAAGAGATTGGACACTTTGCTGCAAGATGTACTTACAAAATAAAAGATGATAGAAGTAATGATAGATCCTTTGAGAAAAGGTCTGAAAGAGGTGATTACAGAAGCTACTGACAATCAGAAAGAAGAGACACCCAAGACTACAAGGACAAAGGAAAGAAGGTCAACTACCTAGAAAAATGCAAGGATGATGATACTGACACCAAATCTGATGAAGATATTGAGATGGTGTTTGTGGTTGTAAAGGATGATTCAGATGATGATGAAGAAAGGCATGTAGAAACAGATCTCATATCTAAAATTATTAAAAATGATGTTTGGATCATAGATAGTGGCTACACTCATCATATGACCGGTGATAAGCAAAATTTTGAGACTTTTGAATACTACAATGGTGGATCAGTAAGAATGGGAAATGACACACCTTGTCCAGTTGAAGGTAGAGGAACAATAATGTTGAATAACCAGATAAAGTGAGAGAATTCTTATTGGGTAAATGGATTGAATTATAATCTATTGAGTGTTTCTCAGTTGAATAATTTAGGTCACAAAGTAGCATTTTAAAATAAGAAGGCAAAGATCTTCAACAAATCTAGTAATCTAATTGGTACCGGTGAGCAGACAAAAGGTAACTTATTCTATCTGAATGATATTGACTCCACTTGTTTGATTGCTATGAATGAGGACATATGGTTGTGGCACAAAATATTTTGTCGTGTGAATTTTGACAACATGATTAAAATTAGCAAAAAGAGAAATGCCAAAGGCTTACCGACAATGACCAAGCCCGACAACATCATGTGTAAAAACTGTCAAAAAGTTAAAATGACAATGTCTAGTTTCAAAAGAAAAATTCATACATCTGATGCAATTCTAGAATTAGTCCATACTAATATATGTGGACATATGAGGATAAAGAGTTATTATGGAGATAGATATTTTATTCTCTTTGTTGATGATTACTCTAGAATGATGACAGTCATGTTTCTAAAAGATAAATCTGAAGCATTCAAGATGTTTAAATGGTATAAGGCTTTGGTAGAGAAACAAAGTGGTAAGGATCTAAAATGTTTGAGATCAGATAGAGGAGGTGAGTTTATATCAGATAAATTCACTAACTTTTGTAATGAGCATGGTATAAAAAGACAGGTTTCTGCACCAAGAACACCACAGCAAAATGGGATTGTTGAAAGAAGGAACAGATCAATAGTTGATTGTGCTAGAACATTGATGATAGAAAAATGAATCACCCAAATATTTTGGAGAGAAGCTATCAGCACTGCTGTTTACACACTAAACAGAGTACAACTGAAGAAAGACACCAAGAAGACACCTTATGAGCTATGGTATGGATACACACCCAATGTGAGTTATTTCAAAAAATTTGACAGTCAATGTTATGTCTAAAAAGATGATAGAAATGGAAAACTTGACTCCAAGAGTGATGAAGGAATTTTTCTAGGATATTCTACCAACAGCAAGGCTTACAAATGACTAAACAAAGCCTCTAACAAAATTATTAAAAGTGCAAATGTAAAGATAGATGAATTTGCAGAGAAGAATGAACAAGAAAGCACTAAAGAGCCAGAGTACTACAATAAGTTCTCTTACAATGAGGAACCTGACACTCTAATCTAACAACAACATAGAGCACCTGAGCTGCAAATCACTGCTCCAGAACATTAGGCTGCAAATATCGACGGTCAGGATAAAGATCAAGAAAATGTGCAAGGTGATGAAGAACAGAATGAAGATCAAAATAATGATCAAGCTAATAGACAAAGGACTGTACCTATACTTGAAAGATATTTAAGGAAGAACCATCCATAGGTACAGATCATAGGAGACAAGAAAGTTGGTACAAGAACAAGAAGTAAGTCTTTAAACTCAAGTTACTTAAGTTGTGATTTTGAGCCAAAATCTGTCAATGCTACACTAGATAATGAGGAATGGATAAGTGCTATGAATTATGAGATTGAGAAGATTGAGAAGAAAAAAACATGGTCACTTGTGCCAAGACCAGATGACAAGAATGTCATCGGTACAAAATGGATATTCAAAAATAAGCTGAATGAGAATGGAGAAGTCACAAGGAACAAAGCACGACTAGTATGCAAAGGGTATGCACAAGAGGAAGCTATAGACTATGGAGAAAACTTTGCAACCATTGCTAGGCTAGAAGGAGTGAGAATACCACTTGCTTACGCTGCATACAAAGGATTCAAAGTATATCAAATGGCTGTCAAGTTAGCATTCCTAAATGGAATACTTGAAGAAGAGGTATACATTGAGCAACCAGAAGGGTTTTTAGATCCAGACAAGAGGAACATGGTATGTAGACTTCACAAAGCCTTGTATGGATTAAAACAACCTCCAAGAGCCTTGTATGAATGACTTCATTCCTATCTAATAAGTATTGGATTCATAAGGACTAGTGAAAACATCAATCTTTATTTAAAATAAGATATTGATGCTAACACTTTGATTGCTGAAATATTTGTTGATGAAATCATATTTGGAGGTAATGATATGCTATGCAAATCATTTTCTGATGATATGAGAAAATAATTCAATATTTTTATGTTTGGAGAGATCAAGTTCTTTCTTGGTCTACAGATCATTCAACAAAGTGAAGGTATTTTCATTACACAGTCCAAGTACATCAAAGAGGTCCTAAAGATATTCAATATGGAAGAATCCAAACTAGTTGGAACACCGATGGCTACTGGATGTAAGTTGACAAAGGAGGATAAGACAACAAAGGTAAATCAGACTTTGTACAGATCAATTATTGGAAAACTCATGTATGTTGTACACACTAGACCAGATATTAAACATGCAGTAGGAATTGTTGCTAGATTTTCTGCTAACCCTAGGGAATCACATATGACTACTATGAAAGTAATTCTAAGATATCTAAAGAATACTGAGGAATTTGGCTTATGGTATAGAAGTGAAGTAAAATTTGAACTAAAGGTGTTTACCAATGCTGATTGGGCTAGAAATCTTGATGACCGAAAGAGCACAACTAGAGGAGCATTCTTTATGGGTGACAGACTTGTCACATGGATCAGTAAGAATCAAGGATGCATCTCTTAGTCTACTGCATAAGCAGAATATGTTGTTGTTGCTGCAAATTTCTCAAATATTGCATGGATCAAACAATTGCTAGAAGGCATGCATATGAAGATCTTAGAACCAGTGATTATCTATTGTGATAACACCAGTGCAATAAAAATTTCCAAGAATCCAATCATGCATGCAAAGACTAAACACATTGCAATCAAGTATCATTATTTGAGAGAACAAGTTCAAAAGAAATAAGTGACACTTGAGTATGTGCAATCAAAAGAATAGTTGGCCGATATCTTCACCAAGCCACTGCCCAAAGATACATTTGAGTACTTGAGAAAGACACTAGGCGTCAAACCCTTGTCTACCAGTCAGTAAAAGACTGAAGGCTACATCAGCCTATATATTATCAGAATATCAAAAATGTTGATGAAAGCAAAGAGAAGAACTTCAAAGCTACATCTATATATAGACAGGTATATATTAGAACCAAGCACCAGAGCATAATGTTGTATTGCTGATGGATAAGGGAAATTCAAGGAATATATTATGGATAAGAGGAAAATGATTATTTGACATGAATGTCAGATATTTAAAACAATTGGCAATAGACACTGTTTCAATATTTGATTGGCATTGTTGTCAAAGGGAGAGACATAATCCATATTATCACATTCTTCTGAGAAAAGGAAAAGAGATTATCCATTATCAGATCACTCCAACAGGGAGAGATTATATCCTAAGAGAGAGAAAATTGTATGAAAGATTACACAAAGAGAAAGTTGCTGAAAAGAGGACAAGACATCAAAGAAGAAATTGACACCAGAGGAGATTCAACACATCAGAAAATAGAAAGCTGCAAGAATCAAATCTAAGTTAAAACAGAGCTTACCAAAGTTCAGACATTTATTGGTTATCAAAAAAAGATTGGTAGTTTGACGAATCTCAAAAATTGTATTTCATATTGTATTAGAAATAGTATAGCGTGATAATATAAGTTTTGCTGCCATCAATGCCAAAGGGAGAGATTGATGACATATAACTGATTGAATGTTTGATAATGCTAAAATTGATGATAATGCAAGGCACTAAATCAGTTAATGGTTTGTATTATCATTGATGTCAACTTGATATAATCTGTATGGTCATGTACATAATGCCAAAGATTTCATAGAATCAATGGAACAAAGGTTATGCTTTCAGCAATGCATAAAAGTCAATTATTCACTAAGTGATCGAAAACACCAATAGAGTGCACACCATTGGTAAATCCAAAGAAGAAAAGTCACTGTGATACCTGACGTACTAAACACAGTGTTGCCTGACGAGGCAAACCACAAGTTTCTTGATGAACTAAAGACAGTGTTGCCCAATGAGAGAAAATCCAACAATGCACAACGGATGGAGATCCCAAAGCTAACTGGAGTCACACCGACAGAACTGGCAGTTCTAACTGATGACTAACTGAAGATTTGACCGACGTAACAAAGAGTTCAGAAAATGATAAAATATCTAGCTGGCAAGAGCTAAAGATAGACTTAACTGGTTGTTTTCATTGTTTTATTCGACCAAAGTTAAGTGATTGATTTAAATAAGATTTGTACATTTGGCAAGAAGATAACTACAACATAAATCAGGAGTTATGCTTTAAATCAGATTGGCCAGATTGTTTTTCACGCCAAGAATCAAGAATCAAGAAACAGTGAATATCATGTCTATATAAGAGACAAGCTTAATTCATTTCCAAATAACACTCAAGGAAAAGGGATTAAGGGGAGTGAATAAATGAAGATGCTGAAGAAAAACTTATGAAGGATAACTTCATGCAGTACTGATCAATCAAGTTGAAGGAAGAGCTAACGAATTCTGCAGACACCAAAAAATAGTGAGCATAGCATCACAAAGTAGAAAGTGTGGAGCACAAAGAATTGAATTGATATATTGATCAGAGAGGTAATGTACTTAATAGATCTGAAAATTTGCAATTCAAGTTGCATTAGAAACAGGTCATTTTGTTTCAGTTTAACCGTTGAAGCATCAAGTCTCTTATCAGAGCAGGACATAACAGTCTTCTATAGATTGAGGTACATCCCAAGGAGTGCCAAAAATGTTGATTCATGAAGTTAGAACTCGATTTCCCTAAAGCCTACTGACAGTCTAAGAAAGAGGCTAATTCAATGATGGTAGCAAACTGAGTTGCCCGATACTAAGTGACAACCTATATGTATAAAATCCTCTAACAAGATCAAACCTAATAGTGTGTTTGTAATCTTTAACAGGGTTGGCTCTTAACGGGGCTCACTTTAGAAGAGTGAAAATTTGGGGTATCGGTCCCAGTGGTTTTTCCCTCAACAGGGTTTTCATGTTAAAATCCAAGTGTTATGTGTGTATGGTTTATTACTTTACTATTTTACATTTCACATATGAATTTCTAGATATATCGGTATACTCTGCTTATTTACTATATTTCGGTAAATAGTTATTCTACATATCGGTAATCAAAGAGAATAAGGACAGACAAGGAAAACTGATAGACAGTTAATCATTATAAGTATTTCATGGCATGCATCTTGTAGGGACTTAATAATCTGAGGTTTATTTGATTGGTGGTTAGTGATTAAAGGATAAATTTTTGAGGCCACTGATCCACCCCCCCCCCCGCTCCCCTCTCAGTTATTACTAACAATAAGGTAACTGTGAATTTTTGTTTTAGTTTCTTTCAAGAAAAGAATAAATCTTATAGAAAAGTTCAGAGGTTTCAAGGTTGGATATGAATCTAATGTCTATGTGTTGGAGTGAAAAGAGTGAAATGTAAGGCATTTCATTTGGGTCATGTATGTTTGGATTTAGAGGGTTTTTTGTATATGTATGTTTATATGACTATGTTGCCCAATAAACAAGGCACTGGTCTTTGCTTCTTTATGCAGTTGTCATCATCAATTCATCAAATATCAAAACATTTTTACTTTTCTATTTAAAGAGTTGTGAATGACTGTCAGATCAAGTGTGATGGGCAGGAATCCATCCCATGATTCGCTGATAGAGTGAATCCAATACGTACACCCACCTGAGCCTTTAAGCTTGAAGTGTAGGAGGATTGTTTGATCCTTTTTAATTAACCTATACTTTGACAAGGTCAGGAAAAAATGCTAATAGAATGCCGACTCTACTAGGGATTGGTTGTAATCAATCATGTTTAAATCTGTCCTAGAATCTCTAGTTTTGAAAGAAAGAGTCAAGTGATGGAATCTGAAATTTATTTCAAATCTCTGTAAGGATACCTTGAAGGTGATTTCATTTGCAGTAATTATAAGAAATATTTGTGCGGCTTTGCTGGTTGGAGAGAACCCAAAAATAAATGTATGTGTCAAATGGATTTTGTTGTTTGAAAATTTTCCTCTGCAAGGAGGTGGTGACTCTATGTTGAAAAGAACCCGATGGAGCTATGAAGAAGGCTCTAGATCTGCCAAATTTCCAGTCAAAGAAATAAGAGCAGCAACTACAATTTCCTTTCAGGTAATCCTTATATTTTCATGTGAAAGAAAATTTCCTTATGAAGTGAAGTAGCACTAAGAAAAGGAAATAATGGTGATAAGTTGAAGTACTTCACGGTTGATGGATGTGTTCTTTATACTTTTGAGAAGTATGTTTGTATTTTGATGTCATGCTCATTTGGGAGAGAAGTTAGTAATTCATTTAACCATGAGTTCTAGTCAGCCACAACCCTATAATTTGAAAAGGGGTTTCAGTAATAAATTGTATGTAGCTTTAGATTTTAGAAGTATTCATGGTTACCCAAATGCTTTTCGACCAGAAATCAGCGAAAAACTGCCTAGATTCAGGGGTGAGAGAGATGAGAATGCTGAGAAGCATTGTCAAAAGTTCAAGGACTTAATTGAGGATTTTGACATTGAATGTGAAGATAGCGTTATGAAATTGTTTATCCAATCTTTGATAGATGATGCAAGGTGGTGGCTCTCTTATTTTCCAGAATGTTCTATCTCTTCGTGGGAGGAGTTAAGATCTTCATTTTTGGAGCGGTTTGGTAAAGAGATTAATCCAGTTGCAGTGATGAAGAATTTCATGGAGATGAAAATAAAGAATGATGAGTTGATCCCTCATTTCAATCTCATATTTGCATAATTATTGGGTCGAATCCCAATGGAGTTTAGACCAAATGATGTTTTTTGTTTGATTGTTTATTTGGGTGCTTTTGGTAAAAATATGAGTTACTTGTCAAGAGATAAGCAACCCAAAACTTTGTATCATGATTTTATGACAGCAATAGATAATGATAATAATTTAAGATGTGGAATCATTCCAAGGAGTTTTCCATCTGTTGGAATTCACTATCATAATGCATCAAATATAATAGATAGATATGGGTCAAGAAATGAAGCTCAATGTCAAAGTATTTTTGCCCCTGCTGATTTTAATAACCATGAATTAAATTGTCTTTCAAAGAAAAATGTGAAAATTAAAGAGGGGGCGAATGTTTTAGAAGATGATGATTTTGCAGCCTCAAGTGATGAATTCCTATCATACTTTGCTGATGCTGAAGAGGATGTATGTGTTTTACACTCTTATGAAGATCGGAAGGATACTGAAACTTATGTTTCACAAGAAAATAATATGTTGGAAGATGTTGATTTGTTGTTATTATGTGTGCATAGTGTAGCATGGGAAGATAACATAATTTGTAAAAGTGAATGAAAATTAGTATGTGAAGGTAAGAGTATCTACACCAATTCTGAAAATAATCTTTTACATCAGCGTGGTACAAATGAGTTTGGTAGTAAAAGTTTTGAAATGGATTTGGTATCAAAACTTAAGGAAAGAGGGATAGTAAATGATGATCTTCCTTACGAGATAGAGTATGATATTATCTTGCACCTTTATCATGATATTATGAATGAAAATTAGAATGAAGATCAATTAGTTGAGTCTTTTTCAGTCGAGGGATAAAGTGCTATATGAGTGTGTTGTTGAAATATTTTCATTTAATAAAGATCTACTTCAGCATATGAATTGTTTGTTTAATGAAAATCCTACACATAATGCAAAACTTGAGGACGATTGGTGTCTTCCCCATCTCCTCTGGTTGAAGAAGGTAGTATGAATTTTTTACCCACTTCTTTGCCTAATGGTAGAGGTGTTGAATCTACTTGTAGTATTATATTTGATTTTGAATCATATGCTGAAAGTGATTATGACAGTGATTATGACAGCATGGATACCAGTGTCTTCAAAGTTTTTAGTAATGATGCATTTGATGAGGACATTGATACGAAACAGCCATCTCTTTGTTACCATGTTCATATGGGAGAAAAACATGGTGTTTTTAATCTATTATTTGAGGAAAACATTGTGTTTCCAGATTTGGTTTATTCTGATTTTGATGTTGAAAATGTGGCAATATGCAGTGACAAATCAGATTGTGTCTCTTCCCAGGATAAAAGTGATTGTGAGTGTGAAATTGCATTTGATGAGTCCATTGTTCCATGTAGTGAGAAGGGCTATGATGTTGATCAGCTGGCTCCTTGTGACCATGTGGATAATTTGCAAGTGGAAGAGGTTTCCAATCCGTGTTTTGAGGAACATGTTGATATGTCTTTCCATTTTGATGTTTTTCCAGATTTTGTTATCCATGGCTTATGCGAGTATGATTCATTTATATTCTTTATGGATCATCTGGCTAATGAGGATGTAATGCAAGTGGAGTTTGATGCTTCTTATTATGATGCATTTCCTCATTGTCATGATTCATATTTTCTGATATTTGCTTATGTGAAGAATGAGTTTCATACTTTTGTTATGATGCCTCCGCCGAAGAATTTCTAAAAATATGAAAGGAGTTGCAAATAAGGTATTCTTCATTTTTATGATTCCTTGTGAGTTTGAGCAGCAGCTGTACAAGTGCATTTTCATTCTGATATTTATATGCAAAGGAGAAAAACAGATTTTTGATAGAGGCAAATGTTGGTCTCAATTTTGAAAGGGCTTGAGGTTTTTGTAAATAATGTATATATTTATTCAGTTTCTTTCTTTTCAGTCGTATGGTGTGTGATTTTCAATAAAATTTCCAAGTTTGAGAAGAGATTAAAGGGAATAGAGAAGAGATATAAGTAAAGATTTGAAGTCAAGAGAAAAGTGAAAATGTGATTTGTTTGTGAATGGTATGTTGTACCAATGATTCTAAATTATTTGCATGCCCACATGGGGCAAGAGTCCCCAGATAGAGCCACTGTTAGTACTCTCAAATTTTAGAGAAATTTGAAGTGACTACACTGAAAATTTCTCTAAGTGAAAATTGTTGCCCTAAGAAACTTGTGGTGAAAGCCTATGTTGAATGCTTCTAGAAAGAGACCTGATGTCTTCTATGAGAAACCACTTGTAACATGTATTCACCACCTATCATTTGGAAAATTAAATAGGTTCCAACTCTCAGATTTGAGTTTTCACATGTTTTGGAGATTGCCATTTTGAGGCGTTTACCCAAATTTGCATATTGCACATTTTCCAATTCTCACTAAGTGACCTACTTTGACTGTTTGCATCTATGACCAGATGGATAGGCATGACTTTATGGAGTGTTCTAGGATGTTATAGACATGAAAGTGAACCTCTATGCCCATTTGCACATCCTTGTGAAGTCAGATGACAGGTTTCCCAAAGCCATCCTATTTGTAATTTATTCAGTTTACTTGAGTGTCAAGTGAAGAATTGAAAAATGACCTACTTTGAGGTCCCACCATTTGTCCTCAGTTCAATATATGAAAAAATTGAAAGTACCCTTGCATTATAAACTTTGAAATGAACTTCTCTGAAGAATTACAGACCTTGGTCAATCCATTTGACCACTTTGCCCAGTTGATTCTAAATCCAATTTATGCGTTTTTCACTGAATTTGAATTCAAAAGTTATTAAGTGGCTAACTTTGAGAAGCAATGATAAATTACCGGTTGACTGATAGAGTAAGCTACTTGAAGTTATGCTATCCTTTTTTGAAAATGAATCTATGTTCCAGGTATCAGGCTATAAGAGTCTCTTTTGATTAGTTTTTGAAATCAAATCTAAGGGCAATTCATGCAGATTTATAGTGTATACAGAATTATTTTATAGAATGGTCATCTTCATGGATTTATATATTAATTTCAGATGATTTCCATTTTGATTGAATGGGTTTTTTGAGTTCTATCCATGTACATTTGCAACCATGTTGAATTTCAGAGCTTCAGGGTTTGATTTGGTTTTTGTGAGAAGCCATTTCCAAAATCAGTTTCCTTTGTTTTGACATGCGCAATTGCAGAAATTTATAAGTTGCCAACTTTGATGATTAAAATTTCTTTCCACAAGAAGTGTCAGGAAAAGACATCTTGCAGGGTGATTGTAGGCATGAAAATTTATGTGCTTGTCTCAATACTTTGTTCCAGTGATGTGTTTAGGATAGTTTTCAAAGGCAGTTATGAGGGAAGTTTATTCATTTTGGGCACATCAACAAAATGGCATATAAACAATTTTCAATAGTTCTCGCTCTGTGAGTTTCAAGTCCAAATGCATAAGAGAAGTCACTCAAATCCTTTTTTAGGGAGATAGTTGGTTGAAAATGAAATTTTAGTCCAGGCGCACCTGGGACTCGGCTTACCTCATCAGGTCATAGTTGCAAGTTTTAAAATGATTAATGTTTTATTATTTAAAAAATCTTATGATTTAAATAATGATAGAATTTGGAGAGTGAAGGTGCAAGATTTGAAGTTGTAGGACAGGAATGGGCATGCATCAATGCAATGTTAGCAATGGATCTACAGACATGGGATTTGTTGAGAGGTGTTTTAAATTCTAGGCAAAATCAAATGCATTGGCGGCTATCAAGTTATTCTTCCACATTATTGTTTTCTCCTCTTTGCATGCACCAGTCAAGGAAAGCTTTTAAGCAAACTATGGGCATCTCCAGAAGATAGACATGTCTCTTTCTTTGTTTGAATTAAAACTATGGATGCATGAAAAAGGCATGTGTGTGTTTCAGAATGAAATTGTTAAAGGAAATGTGGTTGATGATGGATGGGATGTTGATCTAAAAAAAATTCAAGCAGTACAATTGATGGATATAGTGATAGAACTCCCTATTTGTGTAACATGGAAATCAACAAATAAATATAGAAACTATGCATGATGCTTAGGGGGTTGCGCATTGTTACAGTCAAGGAGCCTGCGCAGTATGCAGTGCAATATCAAATAAGGGCAAATGCATTAGACCAGAAGTCCAACCAACATGTGGAAATATTAAAAGACTTAGACATAGCATGGTAAGCAGTGCATCACATGGCAGATGCAAAACAGAAAAGACTCAAAACAATGTTTAAAACAAAACATTTTTTAAATGCATATGGTAATTTGCAAAAGAATGGAGAACCTGCATAATGAAGATGATGTTTGGAAAAAGACCAGTGCATGAAATGTTTTAGAAAAGAGTTTAAGTTTCAAAGCAAGTGTCATCTGCGTGATTTTTGGAAAGAAGAGATCTGGCAGTGAAAGTCCTCATAAAGGAGATTGCATGTTGGATAAAGCAGAAACATTGATCCCAACAAATATAGCAACAATTCTATTGATCCTAGCACACTGCTTCGGGCTGAACATCTTCCACCATTTCATAGACCCATAAGCCAGAAACATTGTCACTTATAGAGGGACTACTACATTTATCATCGTGTACAATTGTTTTACACTGATCATATTTGTGTGTTTCTCTATATATATACTAAGAAAGATTTCCCTGGGACTATTCTAGGTGATAAAACAAAGGAGAGAAGAATGCATAGGAAGTTTTGATAATTCGGTTATTTATGGTGTTCACTTTAACTCAGTCTAGATTGCAATCAAGACTCAACACGTGGTGACATTTATCTATGAGCAGTGAATGTAAGACATCCTTTTTCTTTGAAAGGTCTTGTTGAGGACTGTTCACACACTTTGTTATAAGATCTCATGACCATGGTTGTGCAAATGATGTCAAAGCATAATGGTAGTTTGTCAAAGAAAGAGCATAAAAGCTAAAGACAAATAGAATCCTCTGTATGTACTGCGCCTAGAATCTGCATTTTTATATTGAAGGAGGAAAGAAAGCGGTTGCTCATCTGATGAACTGGATAGGTATTCCTGTAGAATTTGATGCTGAAGAAGGTGAACTTGCTAGGAAAAGATGCAAGGTACCAAAATCTGTGGCAAGGAGTATTGATTTTGATAAGTTAGAAGGTGCATTGAATTGTAAGTTCAATAAGGGAAGTTTTTTTATTGAATCAATTATACACGCCTCAATACCATCGTTAGGAGTCTCTTGCTATCATCAACTAGAGTTTATCGATGATGCCATTTTAGATCATCTCATAACAAAGACATATGTTATTTAGCTACATGGACCTTCCACCTAGTCATCTTATTGATTTGCGTGTTATAGTAATGAACAATGAGAACTTCGTGCATGTTGCAGTGAAACACAATCTTCATATACACCTTCGAAGCATAGATAAGTGATTTTGTAAAGGACATTCAAGATGAACTTGCTAAACCAAGAGTGAATTATTTTGGTCTGGGAGATTTCAACGCTCCAAAAGTCCTTGGTGACATTGTGGAATCTATTACTGGAGCAGTTTTTTTTTCTAGACAAGGGACTTGACATAAAAAAATGTTTACGAGATGCTCCAACCATTATTACAGCCAACGGTCACTCCAGTGACACTTCCCATGCACCTTGTTCATGAATTACAAGAGCGTTGTCAACAGCAGGCTGAGGGCCTAGAATACAAGGCTTCACGAGCAGGGAATCTAGATATAGTTGAAGTTTTTATTGATGGTGTTTAGATTGATATTGCTCAAAACCCACAAAAGAAATTGGCAGCTAGAAATGTGCTGATAATCTACAGAAGAGCTAAAATTTTGAAAACTAAAAATTGCATTATCCCACATTGGTGGGGTTTAGTTATTTTTAGTCTTTAAATACACTAGCGCTTACTTAAAGAAATAAGTAAGAATCCAAGAGGCCACTTGGCGGACCCCTTGGCTGGAGGAATATAGTGAGTGGCGGGCCCCATAAGTTCTGAAGGAAAATATATAGTAAAGCTTTAAAACAAAAAACCATTGATCCCACATTGGTTGTGCAAGGGACTTTCTAGATGTTTGAATACAACAAAGCACAATAGGTAATATGAAGATGCAAAGAGGAAGCTATCCAACGCACGCGTGCAGTCGCGCAGTCACGGACCCTAAAATTGGCTCATCACGCATGAAAATTGAGGTGACCAAAATGGCTCATGACTGAGCGACTGATCCAGTCGCCCAAGTTTTCCAAGGTGATGAAAAAGGCATGCGAGTGGGCGACTCAACTTTTCGCGCACTCGCACAAGGTTTGCATTGATTTTTTGAGCCTTTTGATTTCATATCAAATCAGATTTTGGCAGTTACAGAAAGAAGCAGTTGCAAATAATTTATAGGAAAAGAAGGACAGGTGTCGGTGACTGAATTTGATTTTCCAATTCCTCTATATCTCAGATTCTTCTCAATTATATAGGGATGGTGAAATTAATGTTGCAAGGAAACTTTCTGATTTTATGTGTCTGGTTTTGAGTTCTTTGTTATATAGATGTATTACATCATAAGTTTTTAATGAAAAACAAATGGAATCCCTTACCATTATTTGTCTAATGTCTTTGTGTTTGATCTTGAATCTTTGAGAATAAATTTGTAAGGTATTTTAGTGCACCAGTTATAAGGTAACTGTGAATTTGTGTTTTAGTTTCTTTCAAGGAAAGAGTAAATCTTATAGACAAGCTCTGAGGTTTCAAGGTTGGATATGAATCTGATGTCCAGGTGTTAGAGTGAAAAGAGTAAAATATAAGGAATTTCATTTGGGTCCTGTATGTTTATATTTAGAGGGTTTTCTGTGAATGTATGTTTATATGACTTTGTTTCCCAATAGACAAGGCACTGGTCTTTGCTTCTTTATGCAGTTGTAATCATCAATTCATAAATTATCAAATCATTTTTAATTTTTTGTTTAAAGAGTTGTGAATGATTGTCAAATCAAGTGTGATGGGAAGGAATCCATCCCATGATTTGCTGATAGAGTGAATCCAATAGGTACACCTGCATGAGCCTTTTAGCTCAAAGTGTAGGAGGATTGTTTGATCCTTGTTAATTAGCCTTTTCTTTAACAAGGTTAGGAAAAACAGCTAACACTCTCTTGCGTTGAAAGTCAAGCAAGCTACATAGTTTCTAGTCAACCCATCAAAGAGTATCAGTCTAAGGATCCAAAAAGAGGTTAGTCAAAGAACCAAGTGTGTGTAGGCAGTCAAAGTAAAAATAATGTGTGTTCAGTCAAAGGACCAATGAAAATCAAATCAGTCTAAGGATCCATGATAGGTAACATTGAATCATTGTGTGTGTGTGAAAAGTGTGAAACAATGAGCAGGGTGTATGCCCACACATTAAAGTAATTGCAAATGCCTTAACAAGATAAATGTCTTTAACAAAGCGTGCATGCATCCAACAAGATATTTTTCTACTGTGAGATTCCCCCAAGAAAGGAGAAACCAAGGGAAATGAAAAACATAACAAAAGAGAGCACGAAAGGGATCTACTAACTCAGGGTCGGTATGATCATTTGATAATACATGTATATTATATGAAAAATGAAATGTCATAATTCTTGCAAGGTAGAAGAACTACAAGAACAATGGAAGAATGTCGTGCAAGAGTCACAAAGAAGATTCTTTTTGGGTCGACATCATGTAGAACAAAAAGAATAGGTAGCTACCATTTTGCATCATCCCCAATCAAACAACACAAAGGAACATTTACAAATAGTGGCTCTTGTACAACATAACATGTAATGACATATAGAAGAAATGAGATAAAAATAGAGGAATATCACAATAGATCGATTCCTTTGTCACCTTTTGGAAATGGAGCTATAAGGATCTTTTAAAGAAATCTAAACAAAACATTTAACAAGAAGCACATCACAAGAAAAAAAACATGGAATCCAACATACAAGAGGAGCTAGTCAAGCATATCACCTCTCCCCCATCTCGATCTATACTTTTTAGGGAAGGTGGGAAACATGCAAGAGGAAAAACATCAAGTGCTATAGATGGAACAATAGCCAGTTCTAAACAAGGACCATGTTGTAAAAATGGGTCACTTTGTTCGTCACTAGGACTGAGAGATAATTATTATGAAAACATAGTTGGTAAATCATGATTAACATCGATAAGCTCATACATATCATTAAAATGACTAGCATTAATGTCATTTTTAGTTACATTAGGAACATCAAAAGTCATCATCCAGAGTATATTCTTCATCCAAACTAATTGTAATAGAATCCAAGATACAAATAGAATTATTGTGTTTGTTCAATTTCATATTTTTCAAATTAACATCCTCCCTAGGGCTATGCATAGGTTGGTCAAATGGGATTATATAATCAGTTGGTGTTTTAAGGGAGGAAAGGATTGGCAAGCATGCTTACGGTCTCTAGCACGACATTTATGATGATGACATTGGGAACAACGGTAACATTTAGTCTTGCTAGAGATTTGATTTGGTTTAGGATCAATCAACATCAGATCATTTTCTTCCTTAAGGGGGAGAACTAAAGGAACCTCACTGATGTAGGATCACCTATGAAGTCACCTAAGGTTGCCATGGATCTAGTCAAAGAAAAAGGAATAAAATCATTTCTTATTTTCACTCTTCTGAAGTGAGCTCGGTGAAGAGCCAGCCCTGTTAAAGGTTACAAACACATTGTTAGATGTGACCTTGTTAGAGGATTTAAAAGTTTAGTCTGTCACTTGATATCAGGCTTCTCTATGATACCTTCCTTGATCAAACACTCACTTGGACTATCAATAGGTATCTAGCATCTCATGATATAGTCATGATCAAAAATTTTGATACTCCTTTGGATGTATCTCAATATAGAAAGGATCTTTAAATCCCGCTCAGTTAAGAGACTTTCTGGATCAATGGTTAAACTGAAACAGTATGTTCTGTTCACATATACAAATTATATTTGCATATGTTCAGATCTATTTTAATCTCATAAAACTAATTTGATCAATATATCTCTGTTAATACCTTTGCTCCACTTTACTTCTTCTCAGTGATGTTGTGCTCTGTTGCTCGGTGTCTGCAAAAAACTTTAGCTCTTTCCTCAGCTTGATTTATCTGGACTATATGAAGTTTCTCTTTGTCAGGTTCTCTTCAGAATCCTCTTTTCATTCATTCACCCTTAATTTGAAATGAATTAAGTTTTTCTCTTAAATAAACATGATATCACCATTGTTAGGTTCTTGATTTTCTTGATCTTGGTGTGATCCATAATTCTCGCCAATTAGATTTAAAGAAAAACTCTTGTTTTATCTCATAGAGATCTTCTTGCCAACTAGACAAACAACATTAAATTCTTTACTTATCTTTGGCTTTATCTTGTTGATGAAAACAAAGATAACTACCAGTTAAGTCTATATTTAGCTCTGCCAGTTATATATTTTGTCATTTCTTAACTCAAGTTAATTTTGGTGTTTTAACTCTTTGATATCTTTGGTCAACACTCCAGTTCTCCTCGGGCTTCTCTGTCGGCTTACACTATGATTTTGGCCATCAGTTATGCTTGTGATTCTGCTCGTCAGTAATGCTCATTGGTGTCCTTGCTCGGGCATCACTGTGAATTGACTTTCGGTGATCTCTGTCTGTCGGGTTCCACTAGCTGTCGGTGTTTGAAGTCATATTGTGAATGATTGTGTTTTATGCATTACTGAAAGCATAATCTTTATCTCTCTAATTCCTTGAATTATTTGACACTTTGATTATAACTGATTAGATTATATCAAGTTGACATCAATGACAATACAATCCATTAACTGATTTAATGTCTTTCATTATCCTTCTGCATTTCGGTGATCAACTTAACATCTTCAAACATTCAATCAGTTACATGTCATCAATATCTCCCTTTGGAATTGATGCAACATACTACATTATCATACTATACTATCACTAATACAATATGAAATATAATATTTTCATAAAACTTTCCTAATGTAACTTATTACAAATGTCTTGCTTTCGATAAGCTCAAAAATAGCTTAGATTTGTTTCATGCAGAATAATTGTCTTCAATATTTAATCCCTTCACTGGATAGATGTATCATTTGATATCTCTATTCTGATATCTGCTTTGTCTTGACTATTCCTCTTCTTGATAATCTCTTTTTCTTTTGACAACAATCTTTCTCTTTGTCTGAACTCTCTCCCTTTGTTACTTCTCTCCCTGAGATGGATATTTCATATGTAATCAATTTCTCACCCTTTGAATATTTATTAACTCTTCCTTTCTGATTTTTAGGAACTTCACTTCATGGATAATGATATAATCTCTTCTAATCAATGAGATAATCTCTCCCTTTATCATATCTCTCTCTTTATGATAATTATTATGGAATAATCTCTCCCTTTGACAACAATTCCAAAAAACAATCATTTATATCATGTTCTATCGCTTTATATAATATATTCCTTGAATTTCCCTTTCCATCAGCAATACAATGTCTCTGGTGTTCAATGCATACTTGTACCTTACTATGTACAGATGTATATGCTATTGTTTATCTCAATGTTTGCACCAGCATGACTAATCTTCAGATTTGGTATAGCCTGATGCAACCTCCTAGTTAGCTTATTGACCGATAGAGAAGGGTTGGACTCCTAGTCTCTGTCTCGGGTACTCAAATGTATCCTTTGGTAATGGCTTGGTGAATATATAAGCTAATTGTTCCTTTGATTGAACATATTCTAGTGTCACTTCCTTTGCTTGCACTTGTTCTCTCAGATAGTGATACTTTATAGCAATATGCTTAGTCTTAGCATGCATGACTAGATTCTTATAAATGTTTATTGCACTTGTATTATCACAATAGATAATTACTGGTTCAAGAATCTTCATATTCATACCTTCCAGCAATTGTTTGATCCAAGAAATGTTTGAGAAATTTGTAGTAGCTGCTTTTGTAGTAGACTGAGAGATGCATCCCGTTGGTTAACAGTTTGTCCTCCCATTAGATTTGTAAACTCTAACTCTTTTAGCACCCAAGGTGAGAGAACAAAAGGATGTCACCAACAAATGGGTCAGTGTAAGTCTTCTATCACTGCCCTCTGAATTGACAGGTACAGCTCCCTGATTGTGTTTAATCTTCAATGAATTTTTTTCTTTATGATCATCAGATTATCTTCTTATGAGTTTTAACCAAATTTCTTGTAGGCACAAACAATTCAGGCAAGGATAAGGTGGACAATCTATAATCCCCAATGTAATGTTGATCATAGATTATCATGAAGTCTATCATCTAACTTAAACCTACCTACTTTAAGAATGCATATCTTACTAATGAGAACAGAAGCAGAATCATTTATAGACAGCAAATAGAATTGCTAATACTGCAACTACTAATCATGAAATGGAATTCAAGCAGGAATCACAGCTCCATATATAATTGTACTTTCTATTTGGATGCATCTAAATAAAAGGTGAATAGGAGAAGAATCATACATGATGGGTAAATAGAATTACTTTCACTGCAATCACATACATGAAATGGAATCTAGAAGATAATTACAGCTTCATATATAATTGTCTTGTCTATTCACATGCAGATGAAAACTACTGGTTCAACAAACATGAAAACCCAGCAAAGTAAATGGAATCACTTATGCTACCCTTACAAGTTTTCCGACCCCTTTATTAACTTCAGTAACAGTATTTATAGAGTTTACATACAATGCTTGTAGCTATTCGAAATGATCCAAATTCCAGAATACAAAAAGACAAAGCACCAAGAAGAAACATCTTTAATCAGGAACTTGAAGAGTCACCACGGATGTAAAAATAGAGGAAGACATAAGGACAGTGACTTTCCAATCTAAA
>MU228371.1:2855039-2873398 GCA_018584345.1 Thuja plicata | reverse complement strand
ATGCCAACCATCAATCTTCAAATAATCATTGTCTTCATCCTTGGTCGACAAGACTACTGGATCATTGAAACAGGGCTCTATCCGATATCAAGATAAACTGAACCTCTTATACTTTACGGCAATGGCTTACTGCAACCATTGACTTAACCATATGTCGTGTTTCTTATATGCACACACATATAATAGAAGCACTGAATTCAATCCTTTTCCAATTGTCATTTATCCATTTTCAAATGACTTCTGACTGTGTTTCATCCTTTATTCAAGAAAATATATGACAATAATATGATTATTCGATCCTTTCATGTTGTTGCAGACTTGAATATAACAGTCAATGCACCTTCGGCACACCTAAAATGGGATTTTCTGCCTTGAGCATTTGGCTCATTTTTGGGCTACACTTTCTGAACATCAAATGTTCTTTGAATGATTTCAAAATGACCCATGTGGTTAAAATTGAAAAAGACTTCAAAACCATGGATATATCGGCCGGCGGGTTTTAGAGAAATAGGTGCAAAAATTCCTTCATTGCGGGAATCGCACCTAGCAAGTGTGATTTCCACTTCGGAGCAGGCCTTGGGCGTATTTCTTCCCATCAAATTTAGACGCATGAAGCATTAAGCTTTGCGGAAATCCACTTGATGAGTGCGTCTTCCGCTATGGATCATTTAGCTTTGCGGAAATCCACTTGATGAGTGCGTCTTCCGCTATGGAGCATTTAGCTTTGTGGAAATCCACTTGATGAGTGCATCTTCCACTATGGAGCATTTAGCTTTGCGGAAATCCACTTGATGAGTGCGACTTCCACTATGGAGTAGTGCCTGGGCGTATTTCCGCCCCTCAAGTTTAGGTACGCGGGGCTTTTCATAACTTAAAACATGTGCTTTAATCTTTTAATAATAATTGAAAACTCTTTCTTTTGTTATGGCTCATTTGTAACATTACTCATTACTTTTGTGGAAAAGCACCTAACAGGTGCGAAACCCGCAACCTTATAAGATTCAGTTTTGCAGAAAATGTACATATGAGGTGCGATTTCCGCAGTGGCGCATCCGAAACTCAATTTTACGCCTTGAAATATCTCCGCTATCTTTAATCCAAATCGTGTTTTTTTTTTTTCATTGGGATCATTGAGGTTCAGAGAACTGATCCATGTATTAATTCCATGGAGAAAATCCACTGTTACCATTTTTGAAAATGCACTGGATCAATGCATATTTGGCTCTGTTATACTTTCAAATGGTTAGTCCACGCCTAAATCATGCCACCAACACTTTTTAAAACACATCACAATCAATGATGCCGATTATCCATATGTTCATTAGTATTATGAAGTTCGGCTATGTGCACATGAAGAACACACCCGATCTTAGAAGGAGCTTTAAACCATTGCATATTCACTGTGTTCAATTACTTCTAATCACCACTTTTATTTCTCTGAGTTTTCCTCCATCTTGTATTCACGCTATTGCATTTGACATAGGCTCGAGAGCAAGAAAAGGCAGTATATGTATATAACATGTTGTTTAGTATGTATTATAATGCAATGACCGAGCTTCATAACATCAAAAAAACTATTCATACAATCATATGCTAATAGTTTCACTTTTAAATGATACCTGGTTATGAGATGAACCCACTGTACATCTTGAGATGTTGCAGTTCTATCACAATCATAGTTAACTCTGTTTATTGATGAGACACAACATAAATGTTGACATAGTTATGGGATTGAGACATACATAATTCCATTATCTTTTATCTTCAAAAGAGGCTAAACACAACTCGATCTCTAATTATCCCAAATTCTACTACTATTATCAGATCAGGGAAATGCAATGCTATTACTTTCCAGATTTGAGATAAATGGCATGCCTTTCCAAAGTGACTACCTTAATCATTTGCATTAGGAAGCTCTCAAAGAATTTAATTTAAGTCATGCATTAGTAATAAACTTTCTTCCAAAGTTCCATTATTTCAAAAGTTGACCAAAAGATAAAATTGAGTTCCTTATTCATTATAATCATATTGAACCTTGCTCAAAGACTTCAAATGATCCTAAATATAATCCAATCCATGACTGTCCAAGTTCTACTTCTGAGAGTTGAATCAAACCAGTAGATATGATGTTGACACATGTTTGATGTTAGGATCAACAATGTGTTCTTCCCAAGTAAACACCCACTATATCTTGAGCCTGTGGATAATACTATCATGTGAGATGCAACTAAGATGACATCCATACCTTTAATTTCTCATTCTTCAATCTTTTAGGACAATGTCTTGAGATCCTCTAAACACTATCTTATGGAGTAAAATCTGAATATTTCAATGCTAGCCTTGTCAATGTATCATCCATATGAAGAATCTTCTCTGGTTCTGTTGAATGTCTGAAACTTATGACTCCCAAACATCATTCCATCTGCTGAAAAAGATCATCAATAAGAGCATATTATCTTTGTCGGGTTGGGATCTACAACCTACCCAGAATGAAGAGACTTTGAAAGCAACCCACCCGGCATGAAGCAAGAAGGCAATGGCAGGGAAACCCGGCAAAGACTTCCTATCCTTGGGAAGACTTAGACCTAGACATAACCAGACGGACTTGACATGACCATATGACTCTAATAATGCCAAAAAAAATGGGTGACTGAAAGTCAGACAACACATCCTTGTTTCTGGTTGATCCATGTGACAAGTTTGTCACCCTTAAATAATGCTCCTCCAGTTGTGCTCTTTCTGTCATCAATGTTTCCATCCCAATCATTATCTGTATAGACTTATAGCTCAAATTTTCCTTCTCTTTTATAACATAAGCCATAATCCTCGGCGTTCTTCAGATATCTCAGAATTCTATTGACAGTAGTCATATGTGATTCTTTGGGATTAGCAAAGAATATTGCAACTATTCCAACTAAATGTGCTATATCTAGTCTAGTATGAACAAAAAACATTAATTTTCCAATCATTGATCTATATAAGGTCTGATTTACTTCATTGTATTTTTCTTTTTTTTTCAGCTTACATCTGGTGGCCATAGGTGTTCCAAATGGTTTGGAATCTTCTATCTTGAATATCTTCAGCACTTCCTTGATGTATTTTGACTAAGTGATATATATGTCTGCATCTTGTTGAAGAATCTGTAGACCAAGAAAAAATTTGATCTCCCCAAACATAGACATTTCAAATTCTTTGCTCATTTCATTAGCAAAGTATTTGCATAACAATTCATTTCCCCAAAAAATGATATCATCAACAAAAATTTCAGCAATCATAATATTACCATCGGTATCTTCTTTTAAGTACAGATTGTTATTTTCACTTGTTCTAAAAAAATTTATGCTAATGAGATATGAGTGAAGTCTTTCATACCAGGCTCTAGGTGCTTGTTTCAATCCATAAAAGGCTTTATGTAGTCTACATACCATGTTTCTCTCATCTGGATCAACAAACCCTTCTGGTTGTTCAATGTATACCTCTTCTTCCAATATTCTATTTAGGAATGCAGATTCGACATCCATCTGGTATACCTTGAATCCTTTAAATGTAGCATAAGCAAGTAAGATTCTAACTCCTTCTAGTCTAGCAACGGGTGCAAAGGTTTATCCATAATCAATACCTTCTTCTTGTGCATATCCCTTGCATACTAACCTTGCTTTGTTTCTAGTGACTTCTCCATTCTCATTCAGCCTTTTTTTGAATATCCATTTAGTACCGATGACATTCTTGTCATCTGGTCTCGGTACTAGTGTCCATGTACTGTTCTTCTCAATCTTTTCTATTTCTTCATTCATAGCACTAACCCATTCTTCATTCTCAAGTGTAGAGTTAACAGATTTAGGCTCAAAATCACAAAGTAAACATCTAGTGTTTAGTGACTTACGTCTTATTCTTGTTCCAGCCTTCTTGTCTCCTATGATTTTATTATGTGGATGATGCCTTCTGACATACTTGGAAAGTATCGGTTCAGCTCTGTGTTCATCATTCTGATCATCTTCTTGACCTTCGTTCTCATCTCCATTGTTTGGAACATCATCTTGACAATTTTCCTGATTTTTGGTAATTACAGCTTGATGCTCGGGTGCAATGTTCTGTTGCTCAGGAGTGATACATTGTTGCTCAGGTAGAGTGTCAAGTTCTGTATACATAAACTTTTTGTAGTCCTAAGGTTCTGTTTTTCTTTCCTTATCATTCTTTCCTGCAAATTCATTTATTTTCACATTTGCACTTTCAATGATTTTGTTAGATGACTTGTTAAGACATTTATAAGCCTTTCTTTTGGTTGATTACCCTAGAAAGATACATTCATCACTTTTGGAGTCAAGATTTCCATTTTTATCATCCTTCAAAATATAACATTGACTACCTGCTAGCATACAGTTTTTCCCTTTTCTCTAAATTAATCTCAGACTCTTTTAAAGAACGAGAAAAGGAGAGAAAATCTTAACACTAACAAATGAGTTGCTAAAAGCAAACTCTCTGCAAATTACAAGGAGCAGCTACCTTCTAAAAATATTTTCAATATGATCTTATTGAACATAGAAAAGTAATATCATGTGTGCTTTTCACAAAAAAACACTTAAGGGAAAACACTCAGTCCATCAACATGAAAAGAATGTGCAAATTTTAGAGAAAAACATCTACTTCTATCCCAATCTCAAACTTCAAATTTCTTGAGTCTAAACTTCAGTAACAATTCTCTCTGTCACTTCTAAGCATAGAATCCATCCATATCACAGTTAAGCTTTATTCAACACTACTTATCTCCATAAGAAAATAAATCAGATAAGATAAATAGTAGTATTTATCATTTTAAAAGCTTAAACATATACGTAACACCATCGGATATTTCATATATTCTGTAATATCAGTCTTCAAAAAACTTGAAGTTAAGTTTTTAGAAAATAGTTTCTCTCAAACTCAGAGAACTAAACCCTTAAGCAGTTAAAAGTTTTTCAATAAATAGCCACGCAGGGCTTCAACAACTAACTTAGTAAAAATTGTCTTTCTTGAAAGTAAATATTTCTAGATCCAATAACTATCCTAAGCATTAAGCAAAAAAAAAAAATTGGATTGGGAGCAAAAAATGCCTTCAAGAAGTTGCCAAGTGTTCCAGACGGTTAAGGAGTTGAGGTCGCTACAAGTCACACTACATTCCAATCTTCAAATGCGACTGTAAACGTGGATATTACTGATTGGTGTGGCAAACCAATAAAATCGATCCTATATTTCCAAACTTCTTTCTCCCTTTTGATCTCAGCTACCTTTTCTTTGTGCATAACCAAATGACCTTGCTGAAGGATCATCATTGATTCTATCCGCACAACTTTTGTGAAATGCTCATATGTAGGTGCCTTCATCCTTTTGATCTCGTCAAACCAGGTGTTTACATCCTTGATTACCTGTTCAACCAGTTTATCTGACTTCTCTTGAGCTTCCTAGCACTGCTCATCAATCCATTTTATATCATTAGAGCTGGTTTATTTAATTGTTCTTAGCCCCTTAATGAGATCCTTTACCTCAGAAATTCCCATAGCCACAGCTTCATTTCTCCATTCTATACATTCCTTTATAACATAAAGAACTTTTTCATCCAGTCCTGGCACTGACCTCTCCATGAGGAACTTCTGCAAACCGTACTCTTCAACTTCTTCAATTCAATGGAGCTCTCTGGTCCAGCTAGTCTTATCTAGCTCTCATTCTTCAATGTTGGCTTATGCTTTCTTTACCAGGTGATCTCCTTCATTATGAGTTTGATCTAGATGACTTAGCTACTTGACAACCTCTGATTTTACGCGCTCTACCCAATCATCAAATGCTATGCTAACCGCCTTTCTTCTTTGAACTTGGTCAAGAAATCATTGATTATCAAGGGATTTCACATCAATAGAGGCCGGCATTTCACTTAGAGGAAAGGGTTCAGGATGTTGGATGGCATTGATGTATTGGGCCATACTCTTCATAGCCTCTTTCATTTCATGGTTGTCCTTGGCATCTTTCCAGACTCTACTAGCAATTTTCTTATTTGACACCTCAAAAATCTCATATCGGCGGCTCTGGTGTCTCTCCCTAAATCCACCTTAGATATTTGAAAATATTGGACTAAAGCCTCTCCTTCAGCTTTGTCCTCTTTAGGCTTTGCAATCTCTACCATCCAGTGACCACTTCTTTCATCAAAATCGATTCTGGATTCCATCTTCATTTTCTTAACCTTAGGGTATTTTCCCAAATACCTGCTTACTACATCATCAATGGGTGCTGATAAAGGAACCACATTTCTTTTCTTGGCTACCGGGGTCTCCAACCATGGTGGGGCAGCAGAGGATTTCTTTTGAGTATCATAGTTACTCAAAAGAGCTAGCAAGTCTTTCAGAGTATCCTTTGTTTCCTCTTGTATCTAGTGATCATCTGCCATCTCAGGTACCCTGTGATCTTCAACTAGAACTTCTTTTGGATCAGGGTCTAACGATTCTAAATCCACGATGACATTGGGAGTAGCTTTCTACCTCTGAGCCCTTTCTTTTACCCTTAGACTTGATCTGGTCAATTGGACTTCAGGTTCAGCTTGGTCTTGAACTTGAACTTGAACTTGTGAAGAAAATGGTTAAAGTTCAGGTTCGAATTCAGGTTCAGCTTTTCCTGCAAAAGATTGATCAACACTTAAGTTAGTTAAAATAGAAGTTTTCTTCTTCATTGAAATCCACTTTTTGGTTTTTACTTGTTTCATGGCTGATTGCAAAGGAGTAACAGAAACTCTTTTCTTCAACAACCATGCTTTTGTTCTTTCAATCACCCTTTTCATTATTTTATGTAAATCATCTTCTTTCGGCACCATCCAATCTAAATCAGGAATAGGGAGGGCCTCAACCTTCTCTGAATATTGAGAGTCTAAGACATCAATCTCACTATCTTCCCCTACCCTATCTATATCCAAATCTAGCTTGAAGGTGATGATTTTTTTCAAAGTTAACCGGGACCACAATTTTTTCCTTACCTCCAGTTCATCAGAACAGTTAGCCCAAAAATCCTCTAACTCAGGGATGTGCATGAATGTCTCTGGGACATTGAGATTTGCTCCTGCAAAGCCTCTATAGTCAAAATTGACCCTGGGAGTATAAGTCTATAAACAAAGAGCATCCAACTCTTCTTTTATAGTCATAGCATCTTGGAAACTTTTGCACCGATAGTACCCTAATTCAATAGGGAAAAGAACACCTAAAGTCTTCTTTGGGGTCCCAACCTTTTGCTCAACCAGAACGAGCTGAATGCATAGCTCCATTAAGATTACATCATCTAAACAAAATATAGGAATCCGCAGGGGTTCCTCATAAAATGCTCCAACCCTAAGATAGGTAAACCTTGGAAACTGCATTAAATGACAGACATAAACATTGATCGCCTATTTAGCTTCTTCAGAAAGCCTGCAATTTTCTTTCCCTCACAACTCAAAAACTAACTTTCCTGAAAATCTGTCATTTACTATTTTGAACACATTGGACAACTTCTTCTTCTGTAAGCATGTGAAGTAATCATATATCCTCATATCATTTGTCCACAATTCATGAGGTAATCCTTCCCAAGATCGGCAACATGCTAAGACATAAACAAGGTAGGAAGACATATAAAATTCCGTCAAATTAGTCACTTTTAAGAGTTCTTTGTGGAGATTTTTTGCTATTAGGTCATCCCAGTCAATAAACTTATCTCCTTCTATAATCTTCTGGATGAAACAGTACATCTAGTTTTCCCAATGAAATGCATGGGGATTCCCTTTCACCCTATTTAGAAGAAGCACCATATCGGCTATGTCCTTTCGGAGGTGCTCAATTGTGAGAGGCTTTGGAAACCTGGATCCTCCTTTCTCTGGTTTTCATTAGCCATACCTAGGCTATTGAGGAGCTATATTTTTTATTGTCTGCCTCGTACACATGATCTGCTTCCGCATAAGTCCATGGTTCATACAACTCCTTGTCTGGATTTCGCAGGGCTTCCATTAATGTCTCTCGACTGATTTTGACCAAGATTTCTCCTAACACATCCTTAATACATCTATTCTTAGCATCATATTTGTTAGCGCACTCCAACACTAGTTCAGGGAAAATTAGAACCAGAGGAAATGCAGCAACTTCTAAAAGTCTGATTCCTGCTAGCTTCCTAGAAAAAGAACCCTCAAAAGCATTTCAGACTCTATCACAAAACTCCCCTAGGTTTACATTCAACAAGAAGGTATCCCCTATGTCTGGAAGAGAAACTAACAGGTGGGTTCTACTCTCCTCTTTCGGAAGTTTTGGACGGAACAACGGTATCTTACCAAAATGAAGAGAAAAGACTTACAACATAGAAAGAGCCTCTGAAAACTAAAAACTACAAAGGGGAAAGATAACTCACCAATTTCCTGTGCACCAGTTTTCTGTAAATTTCTTACCACCAATTTCGTCGCTCCTTCTCCTTCTCCAGACAAAATAACTAACAGAAAATCCTTAATCATTCCTCATTTATTCACAAATGTCTTGTAGGATCCTTAATAAATCTTCGAAGCATGTCTATAATAAATGTTTTAATAGAAGAATGATTGATTTAACATGTCCAGCCACTCTTAATTAATCCACCAGGTATTTCGGCATGAATATCTCAATTCCCAAGGAAAATCTCTGATATCCATATCTGTATATTAATGACTCCCTCTACGTCACGCTGTCAACTGTCATTTCCAATTCTCACATGCACGAGTCATCTAGTTGAATGGGACAATATTTGTATGGCAGCTACAAAAACTTAATAAATACTCAGAGTGCTACAAAATAGAAACCTTCTTTTGGAAGAGAAGAGAATCCCGCTGAATTCTTCGTGTATAAGCTATCATATTACAAACGTGAACTTGAACTTGAACTAACTTAAGGTTCAGGACTAGGTTCAAGTTTGGGTTCATCTTTGAGACTGATAGACCTTTTGAGGGATAGACAAACATGGGCGTTACAAGACTCATAAGCGATAACGGGTTGAACTTGAACTTGAACCAACTTAATAAAGTTCAACTTCAACTTCAACTTAAAGACTTTTACTGACCAAGACTAAAACCAGGAGCTGAGAAAAGTGAAGGTAACACTACCAAAGATTCTAAATTAATTTACATTGGGTGTATGACCATACCAAAGATCATAGGGTCTCTTCTTTGTGTCCTTCTTTAATTGTACTATGTTAAATGTGTAGATAGCACTACTGACAGCTTCCCTCTAGAAAGTTTGAGGGATGCTTTTCTCAATCATCAATGTTCTTGCACAGTCAACAATTAATATGTTTCTCCTTTCAGTAATTCCATTTTGATGTGGTGTTCTCAGTGCAGAAACATGTCTTTTAAGTCCATGCTCATTGCAATAGTTAGTGAATTATTCTGAAGTAAATTCCCCTCCTCTATATGACCTTAAGCATTTCAATTTCTTTTCACTTCGTTTTTCTACCATAGCCTTTTACCATTTAAACATCTTAAATGCTTCTGATTTATCTTTTAAGAACATGACTGTCATCATTCTAGAATAATCATCAACAAAGAGAATAAAATACATATCTCCATAGTAGCTCTTTGTCCTCATGGGTCCACATAGATCTGTATGGACTAATCCTATAATTGCATTAGATGTATGGGTTTTAGTCTTGAAATTAGACTTTGTCATCTTACCTTTTTGACAATCTTTGCACATGATATTCTCGGGCTTAGTCATGCTCGATAAGCCTCTAACATTCCTTTTGTTGCTTATCTTTATCATGTTGTCAAAGTTCACATGACACAATCTTTTGTGCCACAACCATATGTCTTCGTTTCTGGTCATTAAACAAGTGGTGTTAATGTCATCAAGATAGAAAAGGTTACCTGTTGTCTTCTCACTGGTTCCAATCAACCTTCCTGATTCATTGAAGATCTTTGCCTTCTTATTTTCAAATGCCACTCGGTGACCAGTATTATTTAGTTGTGATACACTTAATAGATTATAATTTAGTCCTTTTACCCAGTAAGTATTTTCACATTTTATCACGTTATTCAACATTATAGTTCCTTTACCTTCAACTGGACAAGGTGTATCATTTCCCATTCTCATTGAGCCACCATTATAGTATTCAAAAGTCTCAAAAAAAAATTTATCACTTGTCATATGGTGAGTGCAGCCACTATCTATGATCCAAACATCATTTTTACTAACTTTAGATATGAGTACAATTTCTACATACCTTTCTTCATCTTCATCTGAATCATCCTTCATGGCTACAAATACCATCTTGATGTCTTCTTCTAATTCGGTGTTAGTGTCATCAGCTCTATTCTCACTAAGGTAACAAGCTTTCTTCCCTTTGTCCTTGTTGTCTCGGGTATCTCTTTTGTCATATTGTCGATTTCTTCAGTAATCTCTGTTATCACCTCTATCAAACTTCTTCTCATATGATCTGTCATTTCCTCTATCATCTTTTCTTTTGTTTGGACATCTTGCAGCAAAGTGTCCAACCTCTTTACAATTAAAACATACAAGTGGTAATTTACCTTTTCATCTCTGCAATCTTTTGGCCATTAGTGCTTCAATCTCATCAAGTCCTTGATCCTCATTATCACGGTCACTATCATTTCTAACAGCATGTCTATGACTTGAGTTACCTATCTTTAAAGAAGATTTGAATGCGGATTCTATAGATGGTAAGACACTATTATCAAATTTATTCATCTCAAATGAAATTAGACTATCTAGAGTAACTGTATTATTTGCAAATGCTCTCATTTCTTGAATAGAAGAAACTCTAATAGCATATACAGGCAATAAGGTTCTTAAGATTTTACTTACCAATGTCTCCTCTTCAAGTATACCTCCAACTCCTTGGATAGCATTGACTACCTCTTTGATTCTGTAGCTATACTGAGTGATATTTTCTCCTTCTTGTATCCTTAGGTCATCAAACCTCCCTCTTAGGCTTTCAGCCTTTTCTCTTAGTACATTAGCATCTCCTCCAAGTACCAGCTTCAACTTATCCCACATTTTCTTTGCAGAGGTGGAGGTTTTGACATCTTCAAATTCAGCATCAGAGATTTATGATGCAAGTTCTATCATCATGAAATTGTGCTCATGCTTTACTCTTAATTGTTCAAGAGTGTGAGTTCATGTAGGCAACACATATTCAGTATCTAAGTATTAAAAAATATCATTTCCAATACCTGATAGGTGGAGTCTTATTCTGATTTTTTGTGATGCAAAGTTGTCTTTATTCAACTTGGGCACATCTCATTTGTTCATCTTGTGATCTTTTTCTTGAGTTGTTAAACTCCCTTTCTAAGCACATATGCTCTGATACCAATTGTTAGTAATAACTGAGAAGGGGGGGGTGAATCAGTGGCCTCAAAAATATTCCAATAATCAACCCAAAAACTTAGTACCACAATATTAAGCCTCTAGTTATCTTTAGTCCTATAAGATGAATGCCTTCAAATACAATTATCAAATTACTACCATTCAGAATGCTTTATTAAACCTTATATTGTATGTTTACCGCATAGCAGTCTCTTAATTTACCAAAAGACAGTAAATTATCTAGAGTATACCGATCAATCCATTTAAGCTATGTGTAATGCAAAACACTAAAGTAATGACTCATAAACACATTGGCACATGGATTTTTAACATGGAAACACTATTAAGGGAAAAACCAATTGGGACTGGTAACCCAAAATTTTCACTCTTATAAAGTGAGCTCGGTGAGGATCTAACCCTGTTAAAGGTTACAAACACACTATTAGGTGTGCCCTTGTTAGAGGATTTAAAACTTTGATCTATCACTTGATATCGGGCATCTCTATGCTACCTTCCTTGATCAAACATTCACTTGGCCTGTCAATAGGTATCTGGCATCTCATGCTATCTTCATGATCAAACTTTTTGATACTCCTTGGGATGTATCTCAATATAGAAAGGATCTTTAAATCCTGCTCAGTTGAGAGACTTTCTGAATCAATGGTTAAACTGAAATAGTATGATCTGTTCACATATACAACTTATACTTGCATATTTTCAAATCTATTGTAATCTCATAAAAATAATTGGATTAATATATATCTTTTAATACCTTTTCTCCACTTTACTTTTGATCGATGATGTTGTTCTCTATTGCTTGGTGTCTACAGAAAACTTTAGCTCTTTACTCAACTTGATTGATGAGGACTGTATGAATTTTCTCTTTATCAGTTTCTCTTCAGCATCCTCTTTTCATTCATTCACCCTTAATTCGTAACGAATTAATTTTGTCTCTTAAATAGACATGATATCACCATTGTTAGGTTCTTAATTTTCTTGATCTTGGCGTGATCCACAATTCTTGCCAATTAGATTTAAAGAAAAACTCATATTTTATCTCGTAGAGATCTTCTTGTCAACTGGACAAAACAACTTTAAATCCTTTACTTATCTCTGGCTTTATTTTGTCGATGAAAACAAAGATAACTGCCAGTTAAGTCTATATTTAGCTATGCCAGCTAGATATTTTGTCATTTTTGAACTCAAGTTAATTTTGATGTTTTAACTCTTTTATATCTTCGGTTAACACTCCATTTCTCCTCGGGCTTCTCTGTCAATTTACACTATGATTCTGGCCATCGGTAATGCTTGTGATTCTCCTTGTCGGTGTTCTTTCTTGGGCATCATTGTTACTTGACTTTCGGTGATCTCTATCCATTGGTGTTCTCTCTTGGGCATCATTGTGACTTGACTTTTGGTGATCTCTATCCATCGGGTTCCACTATCCGTCGGTGCTTGAATTCATATTGTGAATGCTTGTCTTTTATGCATTACTAAAAGCATAATCTTTATCCCTCTAATTCTCTGAAGTCTTTGACACTTTGATTATAACCGATTAGATTATATCAAGTTGACATCAATGACAATACAATCCATTAACGGATTTAATGTCTTACATTATCCTTCTGCATTTTGGTGTTCAACTTAACATCTTCAAACATTCAATCAGTTACATGTCATCAAGTTCATCCAATTTGACCTCGTCTGGGACTAGGTCATGAAAGTCTACCTAGTCCTTTCAGGTCCAAATCTAATGAAATTTTTTAAGGATCTGCAATTGGTTTTGAGACTCCCAAAATTGTTCCTACACATAGAAAAGAAGGGGAAAATGTTTTGGAAAGGGGTTTTCCTTGGTCAAACCCCTATATAGGAATCAACCTTGAAATTAAATTTAAATTTCATAAAGGAAAATAATGTAGACAAGATAAATGTAAGATTCACCTTGCATGAAAAACCTTCATGAATGGATGTAGAAATCATTCAAATCCATGAATATGATTAAATGTATTCTTGTATTATAGAATCAAGGATTCCTTCACAAATGCATATATATAAACTTTCCAATCCTAGATCTTGAATGATTGTATGCTTTATAACCTCAATGGAGAAGGAAAGAGAAGAAGGGAGAACACATGGATCTTCTTGCTTGCTTGTGAATTACTCTACTTAGCCATCATGGGAGATAAATTTGCATCAATAAGATAAGATTTATTTTTCTTGAATAGATCTTGAATAAATGGAGACTTGGAAATCCTAGATTGGGTGCTTTCCTTCAAGTCTTGAATCCACCACTTCAATTGCACAACTTGAGTTTCTTGAGAACTTCACTTGCTTGCACTTGATCAATTGATTGCTTTCATATGAATTCAATTGAAATAATACAATATGTTGTGATATGATGTAAAAATATGAGAGATTTCCCTTTTATACTCATTTTGAGATTCAATTTAACTCCAGGTCAACCACAGATATAGAAATTGGAAGAAAACCCTGTCATTGGTCCCCAGACCAAATTCAAGGAAAGAAACCTAGGACTAGGTAGACTTGGCTTACCTAGTCCAGGACTAGGTCATCCTAGCTGACCTAGTCTATGTGTTTTTGCTTCAAATTTTCCTGGTACCTAGGAGAGTGTGAAAGAAAATGGAGGGAGGAATAACAAGTTGATGGGATCAAGCAAAACGGTCATTTAGACCTCGAAATTACCAAAATGGGGTCTAATAGGTCCTAGAGCTTCCAATTATGGGTGCTAACTTTTTAGGATGGTATAGTCCCTAATATATTTTTGTAGATTAGAAATAAACATATGTTGCACATTGATATCAGGAAGAGAACAAAAAAATTGAGCATGCAAATGTTTAAATCTACCAATGAAATCAATAACCTTTTCTTTAGGACCTTGATTACAATGCATCAAATTAGTCAAGGATATCATAGGACCAATATTATTTTGGAATTTTTGAATGAAATAATTTTCAAGTTGTTGAAAGGAATCAATGAAATAGGGAGGCAAAGAGAAATACCATTACAAGGCCTTATCTCGAAAGGTTCTAGTAAATAGCTTAGTCATGAACCTTTGATCATGAGAAAAGTCACTACAAAAAGTTTGAAAGGTCTTAACATGGGATAAGGGATCACCTTTACCATTGTAGGTCTCTAATTGAGGAATATCCATGTATTGAGGAATGATGACATGGATTATATCCAAGGATAAATGACTATAAATATCACAACTAGGAATTTTAAACTTGGATTGAGTCATGGAAGTAAATTGTTGTTGCAATGAAGACACAGTTTGAGCAAGACTATTGATTGTAGATTTGGTGGAAAGAGTAGAAGGAGATATGTGGGAAAAATTTGGATCACTATGTGAAATGGAAGGAACAATGGAATAAGAAAAATACACACTATTACAAGTGGGAATGGATGAAGGTAAGGAAACACATGGAACACTAGTATTAGGACTAGGAACATGTATAGGATTTGAAGGTTGAAGGGAACCAGATATGATACATAAAGTATAGGTAGAAATACTAGGTATTGAAGTGGTAATGGGATTGGAAGGATCAACACTAATGGGAGATTGAGTGTGACTAATATTTTGAGCACAATATTGAAGTGGATAAACATTAGTATGAACAGTTGACAAAGAGCGCGTAAGAAATCCATTCCATTTTCATCATTATGAATTAGATTTTTTAAACCACCAACTATAGAAATAGCCATGGGGTTTGGGTTCTCTTGACCTAACCATTGTTTAAATTTATCAAAATTGTGAGAAAGATTTTGGATTTGACTAGGTGTAACTCTTAGGCTCTCATGCCATCATGGGAAGAATGGGAAGATTTATTCTCAAGAGGTGGAGGAAGATCGGTATTATGCATGTTGGTCTACTCAACACTCCTAGGAAGGAAAAGGACTTGGTATCAAAGGAACCCATAATTCTATGGCTTCTCCTAATGGGAATGATATAGGTAGGACTTAATGTAATAACACTCATGCACAAAATGAAAAGTGGATAGATCTAAAGCAATATCAATGCACATAGGAGATCTAATATTTAAGCCAAAAAGTGAATCTATATGAATTGTTAAGTAAACCTAAGCCACACATTAAGCATGAAACTGAAATAGATTTAATATAAATTTAAATACATAAATTGACAAAATAGATCTAGATATCGAAATGCATAGAGAGGAGATATAACTATCAAAATCAAAACAATGTGCAAAGATATTTAAATATATACAATGTATCGAAAACATGATGTAAATTTTGATTAGTTCAATGCATAAAAAGTAGATCTTGACACCAAATTAGAATGGAAATTTTATGAGTCGGGTTCACAAAAATAAGCAATATGAAAAGGGAAACATAAACATAGAAGAAAGATCACACCTCCCATTTCAAATGTGGAAATATCACACATTAGGAAGATGAACACCCCAATAGGTTGAAATAGGGATTAAAGCTCTAATTGGGATATTGCAGTTCTTCCTTAAAGTATGATATTGTTTTGAAAAGTAGGATGATATTTTCAATATTATAAAATTATAAATGAAAATGTAATACAAATAAGTGTACCTTGAATAAATGAAAGAGGTGTTTTTTTTGTTTTTCTGATTGTCAGAGTTTTAGAAACAATTGTACCTCTAGATCTGAGTCTTGAAACCTGTTTGTCATCTATCCTGAAAATATGAGCCTATTTTTTAGTGTACAAAATGAATGGAATGTTTTGTACCAGGTATTTTTCCTGATATTTGACAAAGACCTGTGTCGGGATCTGCGGAGCTCAGATCTACAATTACAACTTCTTGGCCTGTACTTGCACACAAAAAAATGGGGAAAAGGTTGGCTAAAGGGGTTTTCCTTGGTTAAACCTTTTTTTATGAATTAACCTTGAAATATGAAATGAAAAGCATCTAATATAAATCATAAAGTAAACAAAAATGCTCAGTACTATATTAATGACCTTACCCTCATGGATGGATTTTTGTATCACTCACTTCCATGAAGTATGCTTGATGTTTGTTGGTTAAATGTATATTTTGACCTTGTAGAAGAGATGTAGGATCAAGGATGCCTTCACATGTGCATGGATATACTAATACCAATCCTAGATCTTGATTTTCTTGAAATTCTTGAGATCTTGTTTGCTTGTTTGAGAGATCCACTAAGACACCACCATGGGATAGAAAAGATAACTCCAACTTGAATAATATTGCCTCGATGAGATGGAATAAGAAGAAGAATGCCTTGGCTTGAGATCTTGAAAATCACCTATCTTGCTTGAATACTCTTGAAAACCTGAAAATGAATGCTTGCACTTGATAGATTGAGAGTACTTGTGTCCTACAAAATGAGGAGATATATAGGGTTTATATAATTTTCCCCTCATTTTAGGATCTAAAACTAAGCTAGGTTGACCACCAGAAAAGAATTAAATTCAAAACTCTGAAATCAGGCTCTGGGCCACATCTGGGGCAAAATACCTGGGTGCAGAATGCCTAGAACAGTATGTCCCTAGGTGCAGAACATTTGGAATGTTGTGCAGCTAGGTGCAGAATTTTTGGAACATTGTGCACCCTGGGATTTTATCCTAAATTTTTTCAAGAACATTGGAATGATGAACAGAGACCCCAATTTGAATTACAAGTTGTCAGGATCAAGAAAAATGAGCAAAAAGAGCTCAAAGTCACCAAAGAGGGACTATAATTCCTTAGAGCCACCTATAATGGGTGCTAACATTTTAGGATGATATACATATAGAAACTCAAAATCATGTGTCAGAGTACAAAATCATAATGTTTATCTAAGGATGCTCGCATGCTCAAAAATAAAAAATGTATATGATATGAAGTAAATGTTAGTTTGTGTTTCCCTTTCCCTTTAATACAATAGGACAAGGAGGTGCACATGTCAATGTACCTGCACTACTTTCCCTAGTTGATGCCTTATGACCTGAATGAGGTGTCCTTGATGGCTACAATACACCCCACTTCTCTTTCTACTATGAGCTCAACCTTGTGATTTGTGAGAGTTTATGAAACTAGGGGCTTGTCGGTCTGCATGTACCTCACTCTCATATAACTCACGCTAATACTTGATCTCTTTTCTTGCATCTACCAACTAGAATATAGTTATCCATAAAATCAAGTCTTGTATACCATCAATGACACCGTAGAGGTCATCCCCTACCTATCTAGATATAGCATCCACATCCACTATCCTCACCTCAATTATTTGTTCCCTCGGCTCTGTAGCCTCTCACTTGTCCTGGAGTGTGCCAATATGATCCCTCGTATTCTGCATATGAGCTCTCAATGCCCCTAACTATGGGATCATCCCTACATTATTCCCCAACTCCACATCTTACATACCCACATTCTCCTTCATTGCCACGTCATGTAGACCCACATCATCCCCTCCATTGTAATCATCATCCTACTCCAAACTTGACTCCTTGGAGTTGGAGTCACCCAAACTGCTCTACTTAGACTCGATCCCCTCCTTACAACTCAAATACACAACATTCACCTCCACATCATGCATAGGGTTATGACCTCCTACTCCTATTGGGGAAACTAGGACACCAATTCCTCCTCCCCCACCACCTCCTCCATCTCCCCCATCATCCATGTCACCTCTCCCACCATCATCTCTTTCTCCTCCTCATCCCCTCCTGTATGTGGTAAATTTGGCCTTGTTAATTCACCATACACTTCAACATAGTCCTTCTTCACAAGGTACACACAAGACTAAATATGAGATTATTCATCCTGCCTGCCTGCATGATTCGACCTGTTGCCTTCTATCCAGACGGGTTTTTTGAAATTGCTCTCAGAACGAGAGTCTCACAACCATGGACCAATCTAGGAACGAAGGATTTTTCTTCATGAATGCAATGTAATGCACAGTTATTCTAAGAATTGAAAGATGTAAGATAATCTAAGACATGATTGCAATGCAATTATTCTAGAAATTGAAACTATCTTATTGCAAAATGAAATTATTCTATATGAGATAATCAAGAAA
>MU228371.1:2836198-2854470 GCA_018584345.1 Thuja plicata | reverse complement strand
ACTTAGGTCGAGTAGAGTCAGTTAAAACTCAGAATTGCCTAGTACAATAGGACTTTGATGATCCAGAAGAATGACAAATGCAACAAAATTGGTTAGAGTTGCAAGATGCCAATTTTGGGGTGTTACACCTCCCACCATCTCTACCTCCATCTCTACCTCCATCTCTACCACCTCCTCATATCCCTCTAGCTTGGCCTCTCCCTCCTCTAACCCATCCAAGCCTCCCTCTCCTCTATCATACCTATCTCTCACTCCTAGCCATCTCAATAGGGATAGGGACACCTAAATCTATCAATGGCATTATCATATGGTGTGCTCAACAAGCATCATAGTTTGGTGGCATACCTGAATCAACAATAGTTGGCCACCAACGTCATTGTATTGGGACCAAATTATCAAATTGAGCATATGAAACCTATGGATAAATAAGTGGACCCCATTATAGAACCTCTCTATTGGTCTAGGAAAATAAATTTGAACCCAATGGCACACCCTACCACTCACCAAATTGTCTAAGAACCCTATATAGCAGTTGTATATAAATGATCCTTTGGTTAAACGCTATTAGCCCAATTAGAAATTTCTCTTGCTAGTAATTGGGAAAGAGATCATTAAAGCCATCGCATGGAACATAGTCAAGGTATGGATTCCATGTAAAAACCCCATAACATCTAAATAATGATGCTAGTATAATTTATGTCTTAATTTCCTATGAATCATAGAAGCATAGTATAACACATATGGATATCCAACCTCAATCAATTGTCTACCAAAGATGGGTCTTTAAATTGCAATGTGATCCCAAGCCTAGACCTAGAGAAGTGTCATTCCACAACCTAGAGGCTGAACACCATGGTAGGCAATGTCATGGAGATGATAATAATACATCAGCAGCACACAAGGAAATTGTGCATAAATGACACTATATTTCCACATCCCTGTAATCATCTACACCCACCCATCCATAAAATGTTCATGCTTCTCTGGCACAAGGATACCTAAGACCACAGTGCATAGTACAATGAAGAACCTATTATACATGTCCATCATGGTCTTCTTCCATATCTCTGAATAGTCATCCATGCCCAACTCAACCTGAGAACACTCAAATAACTGGCACAACGTTGCAATCCATTTCCTCAGCTCATAGATCTCCCTCTCTCCATGAATAGGAAGGTGTGGTATCTACCAAACATCCTCCAGAGTCACTATACAGTCTTTGGTCGATAAATTAAAAAATAGTATTTGAGTGTCATCTCTCAGATAATGCAGTAATCATGCCCCTATTTTCCCTAACATGGGGCATATAGGTCACATGATACAAGCTAAAAACTGACAATACATCCTACTCACCTTGTCAACTGATGGCCCCAAGTCAAAGGGTGTGTTTTATTCTCCCTAGTAATCAGAATAGATAACGTATCCTAAATAATGCAAAATCTTGATGGAAAACAATCTCTATGCTAAATGAAATAGGGTCAATAAACAATGCCACTAAATTCAATTTAAAACATGTTAAATTGATCATTAGAAGCAAATGTGGTGCTTTATTTCAATCAAATGTGTTAAATGCACCTAACAAACCCTTGACAGTTACATGTGGTGAATGCCTCATATGTGTAGCATTATAAACAAATGTGGTGTAAAATCCATCAATTGTATCACACAAACCTTGATCTCGATGGGGCATACTAGGGCAAAATTCTTATGATTTATTCTTTGAAACAATGTTTGAAAACACATTGTCTCAGAAAGGGGCAAAATGTATCGCTTGCGAGCGACATTTTAGTAATTTTCATCTTAATTAATTAAATAGTCTTTGTTATTTAATTAATTTGTGTCTTTCTTATAATTCACATTTCCCTCTATTTCTTATAATTAAATAATTTTAATTATTTAATTTACTAATTATTCCTCCAACATAAATTAAATGAATTTTATTATTATTTAATTAATTAATCTTCTCAAAATTAAATTAAATGATTTTTAATATTTAATTAAATGATCTGTCCTAAGTCTTCATGCATCACGATTAGCTATTCCAATTATTTAATTTACTAAAAATTCCTCTCATAATTAAATAAATTATTTAATTTATTTAAGTATTCCCCATCCTCAAAAAGGAATATTCCTCTCAATTAAATAATATATTTATTTTATTCCACATGTGCACAACTAAATAATTTTTCAATTATTTAATATTAATTAAGTCTTCTTGTCTCACTTCCCTAACTGCCACTAACTGTCAGTTCAACTTTCCAATCAATTCAGTATAACTAAGTCATCTATTCAATCATCTCCCTAATCAATTCACTTAACTATTCAATATATTTAGTCTTCTATCCAATCAATTTAGTCATCAATTAATCCAGTTAACTTGTCTATCAATTATGTTAGTCACTAAGTTATCTGTTAATCAGTCTGAGTTATTTGTCTGATCAGTTATGTGTCATTCAATTTTGTCTATTCATTGTCCATAAATCTCTTTCAATCTGAATCATCCATTTGAAGTCTTTAATTCTATAAAAGGAAGCGTAATCCTTCATTATTTCAAGCACACTTTTTGAATCTTTGTACAATTATACATGTAGGTGTAAATTTGAGAGCCAACAACACAAAGAGGAGAAAGCAAAGGGAGATTGTGGTGAAATCATTGTATTTGCTTGTAATCACATTACTTATAATTGTGCATTTGATTTCCTATTTAATTTCTCTCCTTTAAGGAGTTAGGGTTTATTACTTTGAGTAGAATTTTTGTGGTTAAACTCATTGATATTTTTGCGGGTTTTAGTAATGCTTAATTTCCCCCCTTACAAATTTATCATTTGCAAAGATATTGGAATAGTGATGAAATAAGCCTTTGATACTATGTACTACATTCTTTACAATAAGTAAAGATGATTCAATGTTCTAATATTTTTGTCACAATTCTTGTTTCTTGATATAATGTACAAATAAAAGTCTACTTGTATGACTATCTCCTTTATGGTATTGTTATTTAAGATTGGTAGCTGACTTGGTTATCTTTTTCATGCACGTTTGCTGTGTTAAATTATTTATTTTAGTTAGTACATACATAGAGTATCATAAGCATTTCTTGAATAATAATGGGAATAGAAATATTTGGTATTGGATTATTTTGTAGAACTATACTTAAATGAGCGATAAATCATAAGTTTTAACATTGTAATATAATGATGGATGTTTCATATTGTCAAGGATGTTGTCCAAGAAATACGATAATAATATATGACTTTATGATTCTATTTAATAGGATCCAATCAATCATTAAGATCCTCCCAACCTATCCGTCCTTAAAATCAAAATCCTTAGAAATGTAAGTTAATATATAACTTATATGGTTCATGCCTAAGCATTAAAGGAATGAGTAAAACACTATGGCGCACACTATTTTAAACATCCTTTCAGTATTTGCCTCCACATCCTATCTACTAATCATTGTGGTAAATTTACTACAAATAAAATAGAACCCACTAGATTTTATTAGGGAACACTCCCTTGTGTTAAAATATTTGTATATCTATTATTAATCAGTCATCCTCGCAGCAATTCTAAGCATAGAAATTCAAAACATCTTAGGAATTGTGGAATGCAAATTGGAAAATCAACACTAGGTACAAAAAGGAAAACATTCAAGCCCATGGTATTCCAAAGTATAGTCACATAATTCTAAACCTTAACATAGTACAAAATTAGTTATTAATTTGTTAAAGATCTACTATCGTAAATCTAATAGAAAAAATATTGAATTGGATCACAAATGCACACATTTGAATAGAACATGTTGAAAGGGGGAGTTTTTTACAGAACAATTATTGATGTTCTTGTTGTTTTTGCGATGATATGTATGGTTGTTGTTGTTTTTGTTTTTGCTGTTGTTGTTGTTGTTGTTTTAGATATGATGGTATTGCAGAGTGGTTAATGTTGTTGTTTGTTGTTTCTCTATGGTTGGCATTGATGGCAACATACTATTTTGGTATTTGGTTTGTAATTCATAGATGTGTTTTTGTGGATTTATTGGTCCGGGGGTTGGTGCTTCGAATGGTTGGTGCTCTGAAAAATGTGTTATGGTGAGGTTTTCATTGATGTTCATGTTTTTTTGTGGTCCAAATTGTTTTTGTTGTTATGGATATGGTAATGTTAGTTTGGTTTCATATCTCTCAATGCTTTAATTTGTAATATTCAATGTTTGGGTCATGTTGATGTAGTCTCAAGGCGTGATCACTAACAGTATTAATTCTTCTTGGGATTTGACATTTGCGGGATATAGATAAAGCTTGGTTTGGTTGAGGTGGTGTGTGTGGTGCAGTCCACTTTTCATTCCTCTCCACTGCTGGAATGTTTAGTCTGGACCTATTTAAAATTACGTTTTAAAGGCCGACTTGGTGATTTCATATAAATATAAATAAGAGGATGATTGTGATGAAAAGGTAAGGAAGTGGTTGGGAAGAAGATCTGTCAAATACTTTGCAAATTTTTGTAGAAGTGTGAAGTTGGGTTGTGAGTAGAGCGTGTGTGTTGTTTTTGTTAGACACCGAAGGCAATGAGCCAAAGGTTTCTTCCGACAATTGTACTTCAGTGGTGGATTTGTTTTCTCTTTCTTAGGGCAGTGAACCCTTCTAGGTAGTGAGCCACCTTTTGTAAAAAACACCTTAACTGATGTTATTATTCATGATAATTAGCTTCTCTGTGATTTTTTCCATCTAAAAACTTGGTGTTCATTGTGTATGATTCATTGTTAGAATAAATGAGAGGGGGGTGAATTAGTGGCCTTAAAAATAATTCCAAAAGATCCAACCAAAAACTTATATCTCAAATATAATATCCTCAATTATCTTACAGTCCACAATCATCAAGATGTATAGCATAAATAATTCTAACAAATATAAACTGCCCGGTAAGATATATTGTTTATCTTTTCTAGACTTTTCTAGTAATAACTGAGAGGGGGGGTGAATCAGTGGCCTCAAAAATATTCCAATTAATCAACCCAAAAACTTAGTACCATAATATTAAGCCTTTAGTTATCTTTAGTCCTATAAGATGAATTCCTTCAAATACAATTATCAAATTACTACTGCTTAGAATGCTTTGTTAAACCATATTTTGTATGTTTACCGAATAGCAGACTGTTAATTTACCAAAAAATAATAAATTATCTAGAGTATACTGATCAATCCAAATTATCTATGTGTAATGCAAAACACTAAATTAATGACTCATAAATACACTAACACATGGATTTTTAACGTGGAAACCCTGTTAAGGGAAAAACCACTTGGGAACGGTAACCCAAAATTTTCACTCTTCTGAAGTGAGCTCGGTGAAGAGCCAACCCTGTTGAAGGTTACAAACACATTGTTAGGTGTGACCTTGTTAGATGATTTAAAAGTTTAGTCTATCACTTGATATTGGGCATCTCTATGCTACCTTCCTTGATCAAACACTCTATTGGCCTGTCAATAGGTATTTGGCATCTCATGATATCTTCATGATCAAACTTTTTGATACTCCTTGGGATGTATCTCAATATAGAAAGCATCTTTAAATCTCACTCAGTTAAGAGACTTTCTGAATCAATGGTTAAACTGAAACAGTATGATTTGTTCACATATACAACTTATACTTGCAAATTTTCAAATATACTGTAAGCTCATAAAACTAATCTAATAAATATGTCCTTTTAATAACTTTGCTCCACTTTAGTTCTTCTTGGTGATTTTGTGCTTTGTTGCTCGGTGTCCACAAAAAAATTATCTCTTTCCTCAGCTTGATTGATCAGGACTGTATGAAGTTGCTCTTCATCAGTTTCTCTTCAGCATCCTCTTTTTCATTCATTCACCCTCTTAATTCAAAATGAATTAAGTTGTCTCTTTATAGACATGATATCACCATTGTTAGGTTCTTGATTTTCTTGATCTTGGTGTGATCCGCAATCTTATCCAATCAGATTTGAAGCAAAACTCCTATTTTATCTCGCAAAGATCTTCTTTCCAACTGGACAAAATAGCTTTAAATCCTTTACTTATCTTTGTCTTTATCTTGTCGATGAAAATAATGATAACTACCAATTAAGTCCATATTTAGCTTTGCCAACTAGATATTTTGTCATTTCTGAACTAAAGTTAATTTTGGTGTTTTAACCCTTTGATATCTTCATTCAACACTTCAGTTCTCCTCGGGCTTCTCCGTCGGTTACACTATGATTCTGGCCGTCATTTATGCTTTTAATTATTCTCGTCGGTGTTCTTGCTCGGGCATCACTGTGACTTGAATTTCAGTGATCTATGTCCGTCGGGTTCCACTAGTCATCGGTGTTTGAAGTCACTTATTGAATTCTTATCTTTTATGCATTATTGAAGGCATAATATTTATCCCTCTGATTCTCTGAAGTATTTGACACTTTGATTACAACCGGTTAGATTATATCAAGTTGACATCAATGACAATACAATCCATTAATTGATTTAATGTCTTGCTTTATCTTTCTTCATTTTGGTGATCAACTTAACATCTTCAAACATTCAATCAGTTACATGTCATCAATCTCTTCCTTTGGCATTAATGGAAACACACTACATTATCATACTATACTATTACTAATACATTATAAAATATAACAATTTCATTAATCCTTCCTAATGTAACTATTACAAATGTCTGGCTTTTGGTAAGCTCAAATAGCTTAGATTTGTTTCTTGCAGAATGATTCTCTTCAATCTTCAATCCCTTCACTGGATAGATGTAGCATCTAATGTCTCTGTTCTGATATGTGCTATTCCTTGACTGTTCCTCTTCTTTATAATCTATTTTTCCTTTGGAAGCAATTTCTCTCTTTGTATGAACTCTCTCCCTTTGTTACTTCTCTTCCTGAGATGGATATTTCATATGTAATCAATTTCTCTCCCTTTGAATATTGATTAACTCTTTATTTTGATTCTCAGGAACTTCTCTTTATGGATAATGATATAATCTTTTCTGATCAATGAAATAATCTCTCCCAAATCTATCCCTGATGATAATGAGATAATCTCTCCCTTTGACAACAATTCCAAACAAAAATCATTTATATCATGTTCCATCCCTTTACATAATATATTCCTTGAATTTCCCTAGCCATCAGCAATACAATGTCTCAGGTATTCAGTGCATACTTGTACCTTGTTGTGTACAGATGTATATATTGTTGTTCATCTCAGTGTTTGCATCAACATGAATGATCTTCAGATTATGTGTAGGCTGGTGCAACCTTCTATTCAGCTTACTAACTGATAGACAAGGGTTGTACCCCTAGTCTCTGTCTCAGGTACTCAAATGTGTCTTTTGGTAATGGCTTGGTGAATATATTAGCTAATTTTTCCTTTGATTGAACATATTCCAATGTCACCTCATTTGCTTGCACTTGTTCTCTCAGATAGTGATTCTTGATATTAATATGCTTAGTCTTAGTATGCATGACTGGATTCTTAGAAATGTTAATTGCACTGGTATTATCACAATAGATAATTACTGGTTCAATAATATTCATATTCATACCTTCCATCAATTGTTTGATCCATGCAATATTTGAGAAATTTGCAGCAACAGCCACATACTTTGCTTCTACAGTAGACTGAGAGATGCATCCTCACTTCTTGTTGATCCATGAGACAATTTTGTCATCCATGAAGAATGCTCCTCCAATTGTGCTCTTTCGGTCATCAATGTTTCTAGCCCAATCAACATCTATATAGACTTGTAGCTCAAATTCTCCTTCTCTTTTGTACCATAAGCCATAGTCCTTGTTGTTCTTTAGATATCTCAAAATTATTTTGACAACAGTCAGATGTGATTGTTTGGGATTAGCAGAGAATCTTGCAATTATTCCAACTGCATGTGCTATATCTGGTCTGGTATGAACAACATACATTAGTTTTCCAATCATTGATATATATAAGGCTTGATTTACCTCATTGTATTTGTCTTCTTTTGTCAGCTTACATCCGGTAGCCATAGGTATTCCAACTGGTTTGGAATCTTCCATCTTGAATATCTTCAGCACTTCCTTGATGTATTTGGACTGAGTGATATATATGCCTGCATCTTGTTGAAGAATCTGTAGACTAAGAAATAATTTGATCTCCCCAAACATGGACATTTCAAATTCCTTTCTCATTTCCTTAGCAAAGGATTTGCATAACAATTCATTTCCTCCAAAAATGATATCATCAACAAAAATTTCAGCAATCAAAATATTACCATCGGTATCTTTTTTTAAGTACAGGTTGCTATTTTCACTTGTTCTAAAAAAATTTATGCTAATGAGATAGGACTGAAGTCTTTCATACCAGGCTCTAAGTGCTTGTTTCAATCTATACAAGGCTTTATGTACTCTACATACCATGTTTCTCTTGTCTGGATCAACAAACCCTTTTGGTTGTTCAATGTATACCTCTTCTTCCAGTATTCCATTTAGGAATGCAGATTTGACATCCATTTGGTATACCTTGAATCCTTTAAATGCAGCATAAGCAAGTAACAGTCTAATTCCTTCTATTCTAGCAACGGGTGAAAAGGTTTCTCCATAATCAATACCTTCTTCTTGTGCATATCCCTTGCATACTAACCTTGTTTTGTTTCTTGTTTCTTCTCCATTCTCATTCAGCTTGTTTCTGAATATCCATTTGGTACCAATGACATTCTTGTCATCTAGTCTTAGTACTAGTGTCCATGTATTGTTTCTTCTCAATCTGTTCTATTTATTCATTTATAGGATTGGCCCATTCTTCATTATTAAGTGCAGTATTAACATATTTAGGCTCAAAATCACAAATCAAACATCTAGTGTTCAGTGACTTACTTCTTGTTCTCATTCTAGCCTTCTTATCTCCTATGATTTGATTATGTGGATGATATCTTCTGAAAAACTTGGCAAGTTTTGGTTCATCTCATTGTTCATCTTTCTGATCATTTTCTTGACCTTCATTCTGATCTCCATTCTTCGGAACATCATCTTGAGGATTTTCCTGATTTTCGGTAATTGCAGCCTGATGCTCGGGTGCAATGTTCTGTTTCTCGTGAGCGATACATTGTTGCTCGGGTAGAGTGTTAGGTTCTATATAAAGAAACATGTTGTATTCCTCTGGTTCTTTTCTTCTTTTCTTATCATTCTTTTTTGCAAACTCATATATTTTCACATTTGCACTTTCAATGATTTTGTTAGATGACTTGTTAAGATATTTATAAGCCTTTCTTTTGGTTGAGTACCCAAGAAAGATACATTCTTCACTTTTGGAGTCAAGTTTTCCATTTCTATCATCTTTCAAAATATAACATTGACTACCAAAGATTCTAAAGTAACTTACATTGGGTGTATGACCATACCAAAGCTCATGAAGTGTCTTCTTTCTGTCCTTTTTCAATTGTACTATGTTTAATGTGTAGACAGCAATACTAACAGCTTCCCTCCAGAAAGTTTGAATGATGCTCTTCTCAATCATCAATGTTCTTGCACAGTCAACAATTGATATGTTTATCCTTTCAGTAATTCCATTTTGTTGTGGTGTTCTCAGTGCAGAAACCTGTCTTTTAATTCAATGCTCACTGTAATAGTTAGTGAATTCATCTGAAGTAAATTCCCCTCCTCTATTTGACCTTAAGCATTTCAATTTCTTTTCACTTTGTTTTTCTACCATAGTATTATACCATTTAAACATCTTGAATGCTTTTGATTTATCATTTAAGAACATGACTGTCATCATTCTAGAATAATCATCAACAAAGAGAATAAAATACCTATCTCCATAGTATCTCTTTGTCCTCATGGATCCACATAGATCTGTATGGACTTATTCTAGAATTGCATTAGATGTATGGGTTTTACTCTTGAAACTAGACTGTGTCATCTTACCTTTTTGACAATTCTTGCACATGATATGCTCGGGATTAGTCTTGCTTGGTAAGCCTCTAACATTCTTTTTGTTTCTTATTTTTATCATGTTGTCAAAGTTCACATGACACAATCTTTTGTTCCACAACCATATGTCTTCATTTCTAGTCATTAAACAAGTGGTGTTAATGTCATCAAGATAGAAAAGGTTACCTTTTGTCTTCTCACCAGTTCCAATCAACCTTCTTGATTCATTGAAGATCTTTGTCTTCTTATTTTCAAATGTCACTTGATGACCTGTGTTATTCAGTTGTGAAACACTTAATAGGTTATAATTCATTCCTTTTACCCAGTAAGCATTTTCACATTTGATCAGGTTATTCAACATTATAGTCCCTTTACCTTCAACTAGACAAGGTGTATCATTTCCCATTCTTACTGAACCACCACTATAGTATTCAAAAGTCTCAAAATTTTGTTCATCACCGATCATATGGTGAGTGCAGCCACTATCTATGATCCAGACATCTTTCTTACTAACTTTAGACATGAGTGCAGTTTCTACATAACTTTCTTCTTCTTCATCTAAATCATCCTGCATGGCTACAAATACCATCTTGATGTCTTCTTCTGATTCGGTGCTAGTGTCATCAGCTCTGTTCTCAGCTAGGTAACAAGCTTTCTTCCCTTTGTCCTTTTAGTCTTAGGTATCTCTTTTTTTCAGATTGACTGTTGCTTTGGTAATATTTGTTATCACCTCTATCAAACTTCTTCTCATATGATATGTCATTTCTTCTATCATCTTTTCTTATGTTTGGATATCTTGCAGCAAAGTGTCCAACCTCTTTACAATTGCAACATACAGGTGGTAATTTACCTTTGTATCTACCTTTGCCTCTCTACAATCTTCTGGCCATTAGTGCTTCAATATCATCAAGTCCTTGATCCTCATTATCACTTTCACTATCATTTCTAATAGCATGTATATGACTTGAATTTTTTATCTTTAAAGAAGATTTGAATGCAAATTATATAGATAGTAAGAAACTGTTATCAAAGTTATTCATCTCAAATGAAATCAGTCTACCAATCAGACTATCTAGAATAACTGTATTGTTTGCAACTGCACTCATTTCTTGAATAGCAGAAACTCTAATAGCATATACAGGCAGTAAGGTTCTTAAGATATTACTTACCACTGTCTCCTCTTCAAGTACACCTCCAACTCCTCAGATAGAATTGACTACCTCTTTGATTCTGCAGCTATACTAAGTGATATTTTCTCCTTCTTTCATCCTTAGGTCATCAAACCTCCCTCTTAGGATTTTTGTCTTGGCTCTTAGTACATTAGCATCTTCTCCATGTACTAGCTTCAACTTATCCCACATTTTATTTGTAGAGGTGCAGGTTTTGACATCTTCAAACTCAGCATCGGAGAGTGATGAGGCAAGTTCTATCATCATGCAATTATGCTCATGCTTTACTCTTAATTTCTCAAGAGTGTGAGGTCCTATAGGCAACACATATTCAGTATCAAGGTATTGAGTAACATCATTTCCAATACCTGATAGGTGGAGTCTTATTCTACTTTTTCATGATGCAAAGTTGTCTTTATTCAACTTGGGCACATCTTGTCGATTCATCTTGTGATATTTTGCTTGAGTTGTTAAACTCCCTTTCTAAGCACACAAGCTCTAATACCAATTGTTAGTAATAATTAAGAGGGGGGTGAATCATTGGCCTCAAAAATATTCCAATTAATCAACCCAAAAACTTAGTACCACAATATTAAGCCTCTAGTTATCTTCAGTCCTATAAGATGAATGCCTTCAAAATTATCAAATTACTACTGCTCGAAATTCTTTTTTAAACCTTATTTTGTATGTTTACTGAATAGTAGTCTGTTAATTTACCAAAAAATAGTAAAATATCTAGAGTATACCGATCAATCCAAATTAGCTGTTTAATGCAAAACACTAAAGTAATGACTCATAAACACATTGACACATGGATTTTTAACGTGGAAACACTATTAAGGGAAAAACCACTTGGGACCGGTAACCCAAAATTTTCACTCTTCTGAAGTGATCTCGGTGAAGAGCCAACCTTGTTAAAGGTTACAGACACACTATTAGGTGTGACCTTGTTAGAGGATTTAAAAATTTAGCCTGTCACTTGATATCGGGCATCTCTATGCTACCTTCCTTGATCAAACACTCTCTTGGCCTATCAATAGGTATCTGGCATCTCATGCTATCTTCATGATCAAAATTTTTGATACTTCTTGGGATGTATCTCAATATAGAAAGGATCTTTAAATCCCGCTCGGTTAAGAGACTTTCTGAATCAATAGTTAAACTAAAATAGTATGATCTGTTCATATATACAACTTATACTTGTATATTTTTAGATCTATTGTAAGCTCATAAAACTAATCTGATCAATATGTCATTTTAATACCTTTGCTCCACTTTAGTTCTGCTCGATGATGTCATACTCTGTTGCTCAGTGTCCACAGAAAAATTTATCTCTTTTCTCAGCTTGATTGATCAGGACTGTATGAAGTTTCTCTTCATCAGTTTCTCTTCAGCATCCTCTTTTTCATTCATTCACCCTCTTAATTCAAAATGAATTATGTTTTCTCTTTATAGACATGATATCACCATTGTTAGTTTCTTGATTTTCTTGATCTTGGAGTGATATGCAATCTTAGCCAATCAGATTTAAAGAAAAACTCTTGTTTTATCTCGTAGAGATCTTCTTGCCAACTGGACAAAACAGCTTTAAATCCTTTACTTATCTTTGGCTTTATCTTGTCGATGAAAACAATGATAATTACAGTTAAGTCCATATTTAGCTCTGCCAGCTAGATATTTTGTCATTTCTGAACTCAAGTTAATTTTGGTGTTTTAACTCTTTGATATCTTCGGTCAACACTTCATTTCTCCTCAGGCTTCTTCGTTGGTTTACACTTATATTCTGGTTGTCGCTTATGCTTGTTATTCTTCTCGTCGCTAATGCTTGTCAGTATTCTTGCTCGGGCATCACTATGACTTGACTTTCGGTGATCTCTGTCCGTCGGGTTCCACTAGCCGTCAGTGTTTGAAGTCACTTAGTGAATGCTTATCTTTTATACATTACTGAAGGAATAATATTTATCTCTCTGATTCTCTGAAGTCTTTGACACTTTGATTATAACTGATTAGATTATATCAAGTTGACATCAATGACAATACAATCCATTAACTGATTTAATGTCTTGCATTATCTTTCTACATTTTGGTGATCAACTTAACATCATCAAACATTCAATCAGTTACATGTCATCAGACTTTATCGAGTAGTAGCAAATAAACTGAGTTAACTGACCAATCCAGTTTCAATAATTTGTAAAGAAAAATATCAATGCAATGAAACATATGCATATTTGACACATTGATTTTTAATGTGAAAACCCAATATGGGAAAAACTACCTGGGACCAGTAACCCAAAATAATTTCACTCTTCTGAAGTGAGCTTAGTGAAGAGCCAACCCTGTTTAAGGTTACAAAACACATTGTTAAGTGTGACCTTGTTAGAGGATTTAAAACCAACAGTTTATCATTTGACCTAGCACTCACTATGTTGTCAACATGATAACCTTTTGATACTTTTGAGTATCTCAATACAATAAGGATTGTTAAATCCCACTCGGTTAAGAGATTTTCTGAATCAATGGTTAAACTGATACAGTAAATGATCTATTCAAAATACAAATTTAACTTTCAAATATTCAGATCTATTGTTAGTCCAATAATACCTCTCTGATCAATGTACACTTCAGTTTTTTTCTTTCTTTCTTTCTTCTGCTCAGTGAATGATTTGTCCTTTGTTGTTGGGTGTCTGCAGAATTCCTTGGCTCTATTCTTCAGCCTGTATGATCAGATATGCATGAAGAATTCTATCTTCACCAAAATATATTTAGAATCCCTCATTTTATAATGAATTCCTTATCTCTTTATATAGACATCATTAGCCGCTCAATCTCCTTATTTTTTTTGTAGATCTCTTCTTGATCCGTAAGACTCACCATGCTTGATTTATCTCATAAAGCTCTGCTTTAGTTTTATTCCACAAATCCCTCCTTGATAACTGTGAATAAAACGTGCTTTAAATCTCCTTCTTTGCTTTAGTTTAAATGATCGTTGAAAATAAATCAATCAATCAGTCAACCCTAAATATAGCTATCCCAGCTAAGTAGTTTTGTCATTCTTTAACTTCAGTTTTGTTCGCTCATCAACTCTAGTTATGCTCGGTCTTTAACTTGAGTTATTACGATCTCGATATACGCTTGTTTAGTATACAATTGCTCGGTTACTGCGGTGCTCGATATACACTATCTGTCAGTGTTTACTGTCACGGTGTATACAGACCTTTTAAGTTTTACCGACCACATAAAATGTCTCTTCAACTCTTCAAGGTTATGACCAATATGTGTATGAACAATCAAATCATATCAAGTTGACATCAATGACAATACAATACATTAATTGATTTAATGTCTTGCATTCATTTTTGCAGCTCAGTGATCATCAGCTTATCATCTTCAAACATTCAATCAGTTATAGTTCATCAATCTCTCCCTTTAGCATTGATGGCAACACAATATGAAATATGCAGTATAAAATATGTCATAACATACCAAACTTATTGTTCTATAACCAATTCAAATATTTGAATCTTGGTAAGCTCTTCTAGCTTAGATTTGATTATGTTGTGTGCTCTCTCTTTCTTCATTCCCTTCAATGGATAGGTGTAGCAATTTTATCGTCTAATTTTGTCTCTCCCTTTCTTGTAGAATTGCTTCTCCCTTTTCTGGATAGATATGCAGTGTTAACTCTCTCCAATTCTCTCGCTTTGATGGATGGTTATTTCATTGAATATCTCTCTCCCTTTGACAGCAATGCCAAAAAAAATTCACATCTCTGTAGTAGCCAACAATATTTTTCTCCCTTTGAATCTTTCTCTCCCTTTAGTGGACTGATATGTCATTGTAGCCCATATCTCAGCTTGCATCAACATGATTAATCTTCTGATAATGTGTAGCCTAATGTAATCTTCAAGTCAGCTTAGTGACCAGTAGACAAGGGACGAACCCCTAGTCTATTCCTCAAGTAATCAAATGTATCTTTTGGCAATGGTTTTGTGAATATGTCTGCTAGTTGTTCTTTGGATTGTACATATTCCAGTATCACATGTTTCTCTTGTACTTGTTCCCTCAAGTAATGATATTTAATAGCTATGTGCTATGTCTTAGCATGCATCACAGGGTTCTTTGAAATGTTTATAGAACTTGTATTATCACAATAGATAATGACTGGGTCAAGAATTTCTTCATTCATACCTTTCAACAATTGCTTGATCCATGTCATGCTAGAGAAATTTGCAGCAACAGCTACATATTATGCTTCTATAGTTGATTGAGATATGCATCCTTTCTTTTTAATTATTCATGTGACAAGTTTGTCACCCATAAATAATGCTCCTCCTGTAGTGCTCTTTCTATCATCTATGTTTCTAGCCCAATCAGCATTAGTATAAACTTGTAGCTCAAATTTGCCTTCTTTATTATACCACAAACCATAGTCTTCAGTATTCTTTAGATATCTCAAAATTCTTTTAACAGAAGTCATGTGTGATTCCTTAGGATTAGTATAGAATCTTGCAACTATTCCAACTGCATGTGTTATATCAGGTCTAGTGTGTACAAGATACATTAGTTTGTCAATCATAGATTTTTATAAGGTCTTATTTACCTCGGTTGTCTTGTCTTCCTTTGTCAATTAGAATCTAGTTGCCATAGGTGTTCCAACTAGTTTGGAGTCCTCCATCTTGAATATCTTCAGAACTTCTTTGATGTATTTGGATTGTGTGATGTAGATGCCTTCATCCTATTGTAGAATATGTAGACCAAGAAAAAATTTGATCTCTCCAAACATTGACATTTCAAATTCTTACTCATTTCTTCAGAAAATGACTTGCATAGCATATCATTACCTCCAAATATGATATCATCAACAAATATCTCAGCAATCAAAGTCTTATCATCAGCATCTCCTTTCAAATACAGATTACTGTTGTCACTTGTTCTAACAAATCCAATACTAATGAGATAAGAATAAGTCTTTCATACTATGCTCTCGGTGCTTGTTTCAATCCATACAAGGATTTTTGTAATTTAAAAAACATGTTCCTCTTGTTAGGGTTAGCAAACCCTTCAGGTTGTTCAATGTATACCCCCTCTTCTAGTATTCCATTCAGAAATGCAGATTTAACATCCATTTGGTATACTTTGAATCCTTTGAAAGTAGCATAAGAAAGTAGAATTCTTACTCCTAGTCTAGCAACGTGTGCGAAGGTTTCTCCATAGTCAATACCTTCTTGTGCATACCCTTTGCATACCAGTCTTGCTTTATTCCTTGTGACTTCTCCATTCTCATTCAATTTATTTCTGAAATCCATTTGGTGCCAATGAAATTTTTGTCACTCGGTCTAGGTACTAATGTCCATGTTTTATTCTTCTCAATCTGTTCAATCTCTTCATTCATTTCACTAACCCATTCTTGATTCTCAAGTGCAGCATTAACATATTTAGGCTCAAAATCACAAATCAAACATTTATTGTTAAGTGACTTACTTCTTGTTCTCATTCCTGCTCTTTTGTCCCCAATGATCTGGTCTTGTGGATGATTTCTTCTGACATATTTAGCAAGTACAAGTTCACATCTTTGTTCTTCATTTTGATCTTCATCGCTCGGTTCAACATTGTGAGAATTTTCCTGATTCTCAGTGTGTGCAGCATGTTGCTCAGTTGTATTATTTTGTCGCTCGTGGAAGGTATCAGGTTCTTCAATGTAGACAAATTTGTTCTAATCTTCAGGTTCCTTTCTGCTTTCCTCATCATTTTTCTCAGCAAATTCAATCACTTTAACATTTGCACTCTTAATGATTTTGTTAGAAGATTTGTTCAGAAATTTATAAGCTTCTTTTAGTAGAATATCCTAGAAATATTCCTTCATCACTTTTAGAGTCAAGTTTCCCATTTTTATCTTCTTTCAGTATATAATATTGACTTCCAAAAATTCTAAAGTAACTCACATTTGGTGTGTATCCATACCATAGCTCATAAGGTGTCTTATTTGTGTCTTTCTTCAATTGAACTCGGTTTAGTGTATAGACAGCAGTACTTACAACTTCTCTCCAGAATGTTTGTGTGATGCCTTTTTCAATCATCAGTGTTCTAGCACAATCAACAATTGATCTATTCTTTCTTTCAGCAATCTCATTTTTTTGTGGTGTTCTCGGTGCAGAAACATGTCTTGCAATCCCATGCTCATTACAAAAGTTAATGAATTCATCAGAAGTAAATTCTCCTCCTCTATCTAATCTTAAACATTTTTGTTCTTTTCCACTTTGTTTTTCAACTTTAGCTTTATACCATTTGAACATCTTAAATACTTCAGATTTCTCTTTTAAGAACATGACAGTCATCATCTTAGAATAGTCATCAACAAATAGAATAAAGTATCTATCACCATAAGAGCTCTTTGTTCTCATTGGTCCACATAAGTATGAACTAACTCCAGAATAGCATTAGATGTGTAGGTTTTGCTCTTGAAACTGGACTTTGTCATTTTTCCTATTTGACAGTTCTTGCACATAACATGGTCGGGTTTTGAAATACTCGGTAAGCCTCTCACTTTTATTTTCTTACTTATCTTAACCATGTTGTCAAAATTCACATGACAACCTTTTATGCCACAACCAAACGTCTTCATTTCTAGCCAATAAACAAGTGGTCTCAATATTGTCAAGATAGAATATATTACCCTTTGTTTGTTCACCAGTACCGGTCAACTTTCTTGTTCCATTATAGATCATTGTCTTTTTGTTCTCAAATGCAACTCTGTGTCCTGTGTTGTTCAGCTGTGAAACACTCAATAAATTATAGTTAAGTCCTTTCACCCAATATGCATTTTCACATCTGATCAGATTATTAAACATGATGGTATATTTTCCTTCAACTGGGAAAGGTGAGTCATTATCCATCATAACTGATCCACCATTATAATATTCAAAAGTTTCAAACTTTTCTTTATCTCCAGTCATGTGATGAGTACAGCCACTATCAATAATCCAGACATCATTTTTGTTAACTTTAGATATGAGTGTTGTTTCAACATACCTTTCTTCTTCGTCTGAATCATCCTTCATAGCTGTTGGTTAACAGTTTGTCCTCCCTTAAGATTTATAATCTCTGACTCTTCAATACACCCAAGGTGAAAGAACAAAAGGATGTTCACCAACAAATGGGTCAGTGTAAGTCATTTATCACTGCCCTCT
>MU228371.1:2808339-2823614 GCA_018584345.1 Thuja plicata | reverse complement strand
GATGTGTAAAAATGTAAAATGAAGGCCCTCAGATTGACCTAGTTGTGTCTATTGCAAATACACCATGAAACGAGAGATTCAAATGCATGAAAATGAAATCTAATCTAAATGATTGCAATGCATAAAATGAAATTAATCTAAATGATAACAATGCATGGCTAAATCTAGGAAAGGAAATACAAATGCAATATTAATCAATGAAAATAAATATGATTCTAATCTATATGAATAGCCATGAATGCAAGAAGAATGAGACAAAAAGAGAGAATTTGCAATATCCAAGCTTGAATGCTCAAATGCTCCTCCAAAATTGCTCTCCAAACCTGCAACATAGCAATACTAAAAACTCTAATATGAAAATGAGGAGAGGTCTCCTTTTAAAGGAAAGTGAATGATTGAGATTAAGAGGCAAAAACCCACCACTTAGAAAGATGTGAAGAAAAAGGAATTTTTATTTAATTTTTAATTTAATTCAGTTCCTTTTTCATTTAATTTATTTCCTTTTTCAACAAATAAAGTGCTTTAAGTGGGGATTTTTATTTATTTAATTAAAAGAGAGGTTTTATTTCAATTAAATAAATTAGAAGAATTTTATTTAATTAAATGGGAGGAATTGAATTTAATTAAATAAGAGGAATTTAATTAAAAGGGAGATTAAATCTTTTAATTAAATAAGAGGAATTTTATTTAATTAAAAGAGAGAATAAATCTTTTAATTAGATAAAAATGATCAAACCTTTAGGAAATATTGAAATAATTGAATAATTGAATTAATTACAATTTGATCAAAGAAATTGATTTGAATTGAAAATGTTTCAAAGTATTGATTCAGAAATTTGATAAAATGATAAAATAATAAATGGGGCCCAAAGTCTAGGCGACCATTTTAGTGTGCATACAGATAGCATTGACAACTTCTTTGATTTTGTCACTATACTGAGTGATGTTCTCTCTTTCTTTCATTCTCAGGTCATCAAACTTTCCTCTTAGGCTTTCAGCTTTAGCTCTCAGCACATTAGTATCTCCTTCATGTACTAGCTTGAGTTTGTCCCACATTTGCTTTGCAGAGGTGCATGATTTCACATTTTCAAATTCAACATCGGATAGTGAAGAAGCAATTTATATCATCATAGAATTGTGTTCATGTTTCTCTCTTAATTGATCAGCAGTCAGAGGTCCAGTAGGGGCAACATATTCAATATCCAAGTGTTGTGTGACATCATTTCTAATACCTGATAGATGAAGTCTTATCCTACTTTGTCATGATGCAAATTTGTTTTTGTTCAACTTAGGCACATCCCTTTTACTCTTCTTGTGATCTTTACCTTAAGTCCTTTTAAACTTTTTTTCCAAGCACCAAAGCTCTGATACCAATTGTTAGAATAACTTAGAGGAGGGTGAATCAGTGGCATTAAAAATAATTTCAAAAGATCCAACCAAAAACTTATATCTCAAATATAATATCCTCAGTTATCTTACAATCCCCAATCATCAAGATGTATTCCATAAACAATTCTAACAAATATAAACTACTCAGTAAGATATATTGTTTATCTTTTCTAGACTTTACCGAGTAGCAGCAAATAAACTTAGAGTTAACCGACCAATCCAGTTTCAATAATGTGTAAAGCAAAATATCAATGCAATGAAACATATACACATTTGACACATGGATTTTTAACGTGGAAACCCAATATGGGAAAAACCACCTGGGACCGATAACCCAAAATAATTCCACTCTTCTGAAGTGAGCTCGGTGAAGATCCAACCCTATTAAATGTTACAATACACACTGCTAAGTGCGACCTTGTTAGAGGATTTAAAACCAACAGTTTATCTTTTGACCTAACACTCACTATACTGTCAACATGAAAACCTTTTGATACTCTTGAGTATCTCAGTACAATAAGGACTGTTAAATCCCACTCGGTTAAGAGATTTTTTGAATCAATGGTTAAACTGATACTGTAAATGATCTATTCAAAATACAAATTTAACTTGCAAATATTCAGATCTATTGTTAGTCCAATAATACCTCTCTGATCAATGTACACTTCAGCTCCTTTGCTTTCTTTCTTTCTTTCTTTCTTTCTTCTGCTCGGTGAATGCTTTTTCTTTTGCTGCTCGGTGTCTGCAAAATTTCTTGGATTTGTTCTTTAGCCTGTATGATCAGATCTGCATGAAGAATAAAATCTTCACCAAAATATATTCAGCATCCCTCATTTTATAATGAATTCCTTGTCTCTTTATATAGACATGATTAGCTGCTCAATCTCCTTGTTTTTTTCGTAGATTTCGTCTTGATCTGTAAAACTCACCATGCTTTCTTTATCATGTAAAGCTCTACTTTAGTTTTATTCCACAAATCTCTCCTTGATAACTGTGAATAAAATGTGCTTTAAATCTCCTTCTTTGCTTTAGTTTAACTGATCGTTGAAAATAAAGCAATCAATCAGTCAACCCTAAATATAGCTCTGCCAACTAAGTAGTTTTGTCATTCTTTAACTTCAGTTATGTTCGGTCATCAACTCCAGTTATGCTCGATCATTAACTTCAGTTACTGCGGTGCTCAGTATACACTTTTTTGGTTACTGCGGTGCTAGGTATACATTATCTATTGGTGTTTACTGTTACTCGGTGTATACAAACCTTTTAAGTTTTACCGACCACATAAAATTTGTCTCTTCGGCTCTTCAAGGTTATGACCAATATGTGTATGAACAATCAAATCATATCAAGTTGACATCAATGACAATACAATATATTAACTAATTTAATGTCTTACATTCACTTTTGCAGCTCGGTGATCATCAACTTATCATCTTCAAATATTCAATCAGTTATAGTTCATCATTCATATGTGTGCTTATTCAAGTTTACATCTGATTTGGTTGAGTGGTTAAAGAAATGATTTATTGAATCTAGATCTATGAAATAGATAAAAGTTTAATCTACAATTGATTCACCCCCTTCTCAGTTGTCAAGGACATTCTACAATTGGTATTAGAGCTTTGACACCTAGACAATGAGCCTAACTGCTTAGGGAGATCTGATGGCGCATAAACTTACTATTCATACCTTTGATGGATCCAACTATGGTTTCTAGAAAATGAAGATGAGAGGACGTCTAATTTATTTGAGTTACAAGACTTGGAAAGTTGTGGAGAACAAATATATTGTGTCAGCAAATGGACCTACTACTGTAGATGAGATCGATACAGATGAAGAAAACAAAAGAGAAAGGTATGTCATTTTTAATGCATTATCTAAAGCTAAATTGGCAAAGGTTGTTGCATTAGAAACTACTTATGAAGTTTGGGAAAAACTGAAAAACATCTATGAAGGAAATGATAGGGTTAAACTATCTAAGATGCAAACTGCTAAAGGTTGATATGAGAACTTGAGGATGGAAGAAGGAGAAGATATAACAAGCTACTTTCATAAAATTGGCGATGTTGTAAATGAGATCAAAAACCTTGGCATCACTCTGGATGATAAGGATGTGATAGAGAAAATTTTGAGGACTCTAGTGGAAAGCTACAACTACAAGGTCTCTGCAATTGAAGAAACTTATGATTTGGCAAAATTCACCACAGAATAGTTGTTTGGCACTCTAAGCGCATTTGAAATGAGAAAGTTTGGAAAAGACAAACCCAGATATGAGTCTGCTTTCAAAACGACAGTGGCTAATGAAGATCCAAATGATTAGAGCACAGATGAAGCAGAAGCAAACTTTGTAACGAGGTTGAAGAAAGGAACTGGTAAGTATAAAGGTATCTTACCTATTAAATGTTTTAGGTGTGGAAAGGTTGGTCATATTGCTACTAGATGTCTGGAAAAAGGAACAAGAACAAAACTAAATTTTAATAAGAAGGTCTATTATATTAATGAAGATAATAGTGTCTCAGATGATGAATCAGAAGAAGGTGACTGTTTATTTTATGTTGAAGAAGTTGAACCTAGACCTAAAGTTGGTAATGTGACATCTTCGGAAAGTAATACTAAAATAATTGCAACTGCAAAGAATGAATGGTTGATTGACAGTGATTGATCAAACCATATGACCAGTGACGAAAGTAAGTTTGTGAAACTTGAAAAATATGATGGTGGTTTTGTTAGATTTCGAGATGATTAGACTACACAAATTGTTGGAATAGGTTTTGTTACTTTTGATGACAAAAATAATACTGACAATGTGTACTATGTGAAAAATTGCATCATAATCTTTGAAGTGTTGGATAGATGTGCGAAAATTGTTACAATGTCGTCTTTCAGGACGGTGGTTGTGAAATCCAAAAGGGATTCGAAAATGTTATCGTTGCAGGCAAAAGGACTAGAAAAATTATGTATTAGTTGGATGTTGTTGCAAGACATTGCTAGTTATCTATGTTCGATGAAAGTTGGCAGTGGTATCAAAGGATGTTTCACCTCTACTGTGACAATTTGGTGAAGATTAGTTTCGGAAAGGGTAGTAAGAGATCTATCAAGATTAACTGAACCGGATAACAGAGTTTGCAGAGAATATCAAGAGGGAGAACAGACAAAGTGAACCTTCAAAGGAAAAGAACAATCTGCTACCAGACTAGAGGACTTGGTGTATGTAGATCTATGCAATCCAACCAGAATAAGGAGTCTACAAAATGAAATGTATTTTATGCGCTTAATTAATTATCATTCTAGAAAATGACTTGGGTTACATTCAAGATTATCAAAGCTAGAGTTGAAAATGAAGTTGATAGAAAAATCAAATACTTACGATCTTATAGAGGAGGAGAGTTTGTTAATAATGGATTTAACATCTTTTGTGAGATGAATGGGATTAGAAGGTTGTTGCCAACTCCTAGGACACCCCAACATAACGATGTTGTGGAGAAATTGGACCGGACTATACAAACAGGATATGAATATGATGAGTCCACAAACAGAGAAATTGAAGAGAAGAACAGAGAAGGGGAATCGCTTAGAAATTCAGACCATTGAGGATAGGAATAAAGGAGTCTTTCTTTTTTAGATTGAACCTAAGACAATTGAAGAAGCTTGTTGTGATCAGAGTTGGGTGAAATCGATGAAAGAGGAGGTGGGACAGATTGAGAAAAATTTGATTTGGGAACTTATTCTTGGACTGGAAGACACAAATGTTATTGGAACAAAATGGATGTTTCAGAATAAAATGGATGAGTTGTAAGAAACAAGGAAAGATTAGTTTGCAAAGGATATACTCAGATTGAGGGCATTAATTTTGAAGAATTTTTTGTTGCCCAAACATAAGCTTTTAGGGCATTCTTGGCAATTGCTACATTCAAGGATTTTAAAGCCTATCAGATGGATGTGAAGTCAACATTTTTTAATAAAGAGCTAAAAGGAAAGGTTTACATTGAACAATCGGAAGGATTTGAGTTGTCAAATGATTTGGATATCATCTACATATTGAAGAAGGCTCTACATGGGTTGAAGCGAGCTCCCAGAGCTTGGTATGGAAGACTGGATAAGTATTTAATATATCAAACTTTCAGAAAGGATCTACAGACAACAAACTTTATTTCAAATTTGAATCAGAAAAATTCTTTGTAGTTATGGTTTTTATGGATGACTTAATATTTGGAGGAAATAATGGCATGTGCAAGAAATTTGCTAATCAGATGCAGGATGAATTTGAGATATCCATGATTGGTGAGTTAATTTTTGTTCTTGGATTGCAAATGAATCAGAACAATGAAAGCATTTTTATCTCTTAGTCAAGGTCTATCAGAGAGTTGTTGGAGAAGTTTGGACTGGAAAATTGTAAATCGTTGTGTACTCCTATGACTACCGGATGTAAGCTGACTAAAGAAGATAAATCCCCCAAGGTAGATGCAAGCAAGTACAAATCAATAATCGGAGGACTTCTATACCTGACTGCTAAAAGACCATTTATCATGTTTGATGGTTGTCTAGCAACAAGATTTCAACAAGAACCAAGAGAATCACATGTTGTTACAGTAAAAGGGATCATATATTTGAAAGGAACAAAGGAATTTAGATTGTGGTATCCCTGAGGATCAGATTTTACCTTCACAACCTACACTAATGCGGATTGGGTAGGAAATGTTGATGACAGGAGAAGTACCAATGGCCGAATATTTTTTCTTAGCTCTCGGTTAGTTGCTTAGTTAAGTAAGAAGCAAGATTCAATGTCATTGTCCACTACAAAAGCTAGATATATTACAGTTGCTTCATGTTGCGCACGAGTAATCTGGATGAAACATACATTAACGAATATTGGTGTAGTATTTGATGAATTGTTCCCAATTATGTGTGATAATACCAGTGCAACATTTCTAAGAAATCCAGTACAACACTTTAGAACAAAGCTTATTTCTATCATGTGTCATTATTTTAGGGAAAAAGTGTTGGACAATTAAATGAAACTCGAATATGTGCCTAAAAAAGAGTCGGTTGCATATATCTTTACAGAGAGCTTGTGCAAAGATACTTTTGAGTATCTCCAAGAGAGGTTGGGGGTATTACCCCTTCCTAGTTCAAACTAAGTATCATGGCACTACATTAGTCCAGGGAGCTTACTGCACATTCTTGGTCTAGACTAATGTATGGGGCTTCCCCTCAGGGGGAGCGGTGTGGATTGTTGCTCGCCTTTGTCCTTGATGTCAATGAGGGAGAAAGAGAATGTAAACATGTGATCTATGTTGATGAGAGTATGATTGTCATTGATGGATGTTGTCATCAATGACAAAAGGGGAGATTGTTGAAAGGGGGAGTTTTTTGCAAAACAGTTGTTGATGTTGTTATTTGTTATTTCTGTATGGTTGTCATTGATGGCAACATATTGTTTTGGCAGTTAGTTTGTACGTTACAGATGTGTTTTTGTGGATTTGTTGGCCCAAAGGTTGGTGCTCTAGATGGTTGGTGCTCCGAAAAATGTGTACCAATGAGGTTTTCAATGATGTTTATGTTTGACTGTGGTCTGAAATTCTTTGTTGTTTTGGATATGGTACTATTAGCTTGCTTTCATATCTCTCAATGCTTTAATTTGTAATATTTTGTGTTTGGGTCGTGTTGATGCAGTCTAAAAGCGTGATTGCTAACGGTATTACTTCTTGGGCTCCAACATTTGCGAGATATGGATAACATGTGGTTTGGTCCAGGCAGTGTTTGTGGTGTGGTCCACTTTTCATTCCTCCCCACCGTGGGAATGTTTAGTTTGGACCTATTTCAAATTATGTTTTGATGGTCGACTTGGTGATTTCAGATCAATATAAATAAGAGGATGATTGAGATGGAAAGTAAGGGAGTGGTTGTGAAGAAGATCCATCATATATTGTGTGAAGTTTTGTGAAAGTGTGAAGTTGGGTTGTGAGCAGCGTGTGTGTGTTGTTGTTGTTAGACATCGGAGGCAGCAAGCCAAAAGCTTCTTCTAGCAATGGTACTATTAGCTTGGTTTCATATCTCTCAATGCTTTAATTTGTAATAGTTTGTGTTTGGGTTGTGTTGATGCGGTCTAAAGGCGTGATTGCTAACGGTATTACTTCTTGGGTTCCGACATTTGCGGGATATGGATAACATGTGGTTTGGTCCAGGCAGTGTGTGTTGTGTGGTCCACTTTTCATTCCTCCCCACCGTGGGAATTTTTAGTTTAGACCTATTTCAAATTATGTTTTGATGGTCGACTTGGTGATTTCAGATCAATATAAATAAGAGGATGATTGAGATGGAAAGTAAGGGAGTGGTTGTGAAGAAGATCTATCATATACTGTGTGAAGTTTTGTGAAAGTGTGAAGTTGGGTTGTGAGCAGCGCGTGTGTGTTGTTGTTAGACATCGGAGGCAGCGAGCCAAAAGCTTCTTCTAGCAATAGTACTTCAGTGGTGGATTTATTTTTTCTCTCTTCTTTCTCAGGGCAATGAGCCCACCCACAATGAACATTCTGGCAGTGAGTCACCTTTTGTAAAACAAAAACACCTTAAACACTGTTTTTATTCATGAGAATTAGCTTCTTTGTGGTTTTTCCCATCTTGGGTTTTCCACGTAAAAAGCTGGTGTTCATTGTGTATGATTCATGTGTGCTTATTCATGTTTACATCTAATTTGGTTTGAGTGGTTAAATAATTAATTTGTTAGATTCAAAACTATGAAATAGATAAAAGTTTAACCTACAACTAATTCACTCCCCTCTCAATATTCCAAGACATTCTTCAAAACACCCATTCCTACATAAAGCTAAGCACCACTTTTCTTCATCAATTTTAATGTGTTTAGTATTTTTTATAAACTTGAAACTTTAATCTAGCTTTTCTTACTAATTAGTTGATTATTACATATGTTAACTTCAATATTATTAATTTAGTTTTATCCTCAAATACCAAAATTGAATAGGAGTAAATGAAGGTAAATTAGATTATTTTTAAATAATTTGTTCTAAACATTGAATTAAAAAATTAAGAGTACGTGACCAACAAATATGTAATATTACAATGACGAAAATTGCATACCTTACCCTTTTCCTTTTTGTTTGACTCATTTTGAATTAATTTTTCCTTTATGTAATGAAAATATGTAAATGTCGTTATTTTAGTGAGATTTTGGACATGACCCCAAACCTTGTTTTCATCTTCACTCATTTCTAATGCTTCCTCTTGATCTTCAATTCTATATACTCCTCATCCAAGGTCAAATATGCACTTGCACAAATGATTTGAATCATATGTATCATTTGAAAATATAACTTTGAAATTTTAAATTCCAAATTCAAATTGAGAACTAACATTTCCCTTCCATTTAATCGTGTGCCAACTTGAACTAGAAAATATTTTATTTACTCTTTTTCAATATATTTGAAAATTAATCTTGATCCCTTAAATCTAAAACAAATAATTTTAAAAAATAAAAAATAAAAAAAATTATAATGATTCGACCACTAAGACAAATCACTTATTGTTACAATATTTGCTTGCAATACCTTTAAACCTAGGTAGCACTTGCTCTGTCGTGTGGGAGGGGCATTGAGAATGATAGGTTCCTTGTTATTGGTTCAAGCTTTGTCGTGAACAAGGTGCTGGAACAACCAATTCCTTCTAGGTCTAGATTTGGTGACCTGGGACTTGCTCTTAAAAGGGATTTTCTTCCACACTCCCTTAGAGTCCTTGCAATAGTGGTTGATAACCCTAATTCTTCCCTTCTTGCAAGCATTGTTTAGTGTTCCTCTCGTGATGTGGATATTAGGTTTACAGGTGTGGAGGAAGACAATGATGTGGCCTCTATGCATAATGTGGGTTCTTGCTCTAGACTGAATGTTGAGGTTACTATGCCTAAGGTTGTTGTGAGAAATGGTTTTGATGTTTATTTGCATCCCACCCTTAGTTGTCCTTATGTGCCAAGTGTGGAAGCTCCATCCCTTGCTACTACTCTTGATTGGGTTCCAAGGGTTCCTTTGGATGCTAGTGACCTAACTTCTAATGGGTTTGTTAGTATGGAGACTAACTCAAGGGCTCTTGGTGCTAAGAATACTGGACTTGGAATTGCTTCCCCTGCCCAAGTAAAGGGGAAGTTTCTTTGTCCTTGATTCTCTCTTGGTTAAGACGATTGCACAATTTCAAAACTCGTTGGGTGGGAGATTTTGCAGAAATTGGCCCAACATTGATGTTGTTCAAAGATGGAGTTTGCAGATATGTAAACTTAAGGGTCAGGTAGAGATTTTCTCTATGTTGAATAATTTTTTCTTGTTTTCCTTTTCCTCTCTTGAAGATTGTTCTAGGGTCCGATGGTCCTTATTCATAAGTTTTAAGGCATGTCTAAAAATCTAGTATGCGAGGTTTAAGCCTTTCAACAATGTGCGAGGTTTAACCCTTTCAACAATGACTCCTTCAAGTTCCCTATTTGGGTTTATTTGTTGGGCTTGCCCTTGGAGTTTTGGGGTGAAGAGGTGTTTGTGCTTATTGCTAATACATTTGGGCAAAATTTTGTTGTTGATAAGCTCACTAAACTCAAGAAACGTTTATTTAGATCACTTTATCTTGGTGTTTGGGTTCAGCAAATTGATTTCCAAGACTTATTATTTATCAATGCTGCTGTAAAGTGGGCCATGCCACTGTCAGCTGCCCGAGTAGTACGAAACACCACCTCATTTGGGGAAAAAGCAGGTTATGCCTACTGTTGTTGAGGACTGTTCCACTTCCTTTGAAGTCATGCAGAAGGATGAAAATAAAGGAAAAACTGCTGTAAAAGGTACAACTAAGGATCTCTCTTTAATAGTCCCTAGACTGGTTAAAGATTCTGCCAGTAATCTCTTGTTCAAAAAAAGAATTTAACTGTTGGAAAGAATTTAACTGTTGGATCCTTGTTTTACGATGAAGCAAAAATCATTAGATCAATTTGACTTCAAACCACCCTGATTTTAGTTGGTTGGTTGTGAAGTTTGTAGTTTTTTAACCATTGTCTCTATAGTTCCATGTTGTCCTTCGGTGCTTAATGCCTATCTACTCTTACTTTTGTACAAGGATCAGGAATCCCTGCTTTTATTCATCAAGACATTATAGAACAGTAAATTAAATAAGGATACAGCTCATAATACATGAGTTAACAGCTCCAATGAATAGCATTTAAATGTGAGCAAGCACACATTGTTTTTACGTAAAGTAATTGTAACAGTACATGAAGTAACAGATTCAATGAATAGCATGTAAATATGAGCAAACATATTTTTTTTTCTGTAAACTTTTTGTAAATTGATCAAAATTCGAGTACACTTGAAAAGATTGGAAGAGGTTGGATCACAGGAATATCCCTGGCACAACAAAAAAAAATGAAATGCTTTTTTACAGTTTACATCAATTTGCTAGGATTCATCAAAATGAACTCCGAAAAGCTATTGATTCTTGAAAAACCATTGGGGATTCGGCTTGTAAGGAGAAGCAAGATGATTTTTCAATTGACCTGTGTTTTGCCATCCATAGTTTCACAGCATCACCGGATGGCAATCTTGTTTTAAGGAAAAAAATAAATACTAATATCACCCACAATCTTGACGCAAAAATCTGCTAAAATAGCTTAAGATCAAAAGCTTATCAAATTCATTAATACAGACTACAAAATCTGTTGCTTCTAAGAAATTTTAAATTTCATTAATACAGAGACTTCAAAAACCTGTTGCTTCTAAGAAATATACAATGTTTCTAAATTTCCTGACAATAAAAGAAGAGTTTTAATTAACCTGTATCTTTGCCCTCTTATTGCTCTGCTCGTCCAATGGAGTCCTCCTCACCACCCCTGCAAATAGCCTATCAAATGCAGTTCTGTCACACTTGACATCCTTCTTTCCCTTCCTCTTCTTGGAATTCTCCTTCTTGGGAGGCTGGGGTTTTGCAGCCGCTTGATCCTTGTTCTGAGTTGGCATCTGGTTGTCCTTGGAAGGCTGGGACTTTCTAGATGCCTGATCTTTGTTGTGAGCAGGCCTGTGACTTTCCTTTTTGGTTGGCACAGGTTTTTCAGAAGCTTGAGCATTCTTGTGAGTCTGCCTGCAATTGTCCTTGGCAGGCTGAGGTTTTGTAGCAGCTTGATCTTTGTTGCAGGCAGGCATCTGGCTCTCCATGGCCTTGGGAGGCTGGGGTTTTGTAGCTGCTTGATATTTGTTGCGGGCATTCATCTGACTCTCCATGGCCTTGGGAGGCTGGGGTTTTGTAGCAGCCTGATCTTTGTTGCAAGCAGGCATCTGGCTTTCCTTATCCTTGGGAGGCTGGGGGTTTGGAGCTGCTTGATCTTTGCTGCAGGCATTCATCTGAGTCTCCTTATCCTTGTCCTTAGGACTTTGGGGTTTTGTAGCTGCTTGATCTGTATTCTGAGTAGGGGTATTACCCTCTTTCTCCTGGAAAGGCTGGGGTTTTGAAGCCTCTTGAGAAGGGGTATTACTCTCTTTCTCCTGGAAAGGCTGGGGTTTTGCAGCCCCTTGACCATTGCCGTGAGTAGGCACGTGATTCTCCGTGCCCTTGCCCTTGGAAGGCCGAGGGTTTGAAGGTACCTGATCTCTGTTTCCAGCGGGCATTTTATTCTCCTTCTTGTTCTTCCTACCCTTGTGACGAGCAGATTGGGGTTCAGGAGCAGCAGTAGGAACGGCCATGAAAGGTATACCGCACTGGGGGCAAATGAGATAGCAATTGAGGTAGGCAGAATGGAACTGAAGGCGCACATAACAGGAAGTACAGAGGGTCCAGAATGCAGAAGGGGGATCCCGATCCCTATTCTGATTGCGATCATAAGCAGCCCTGTTATTAGGGTCCGAGAGGAGCCGAGAGGCCTCTCCGATGAGCTTAAAGGCTGCTTCAGCTCCCACACTCTTGTTTTTGTCAGGGTGGAGGAGTAGAGCTAACCTTCTGTACTGCTTCTTAATGGCGGACTCATCTGCAGAGGAAGACACCTGTAGAATGGCATACCAGTTGGGAATGCCAGTGTAATTCACATCGGCAGCAGCAATGTGTACATCAATGACCGCAATGAGGTGGGAGAGACCTTCGAGAGAGGGGCACATTTGCTGAGCTTTTAGGGCAAATTTCTTGGCCCCGGCCAGATCACTGTCCTCAAACTTCTTCTCTGCAACTTCTTTGGCTCTGCGCGCATCTTCCTTGTTCGATTCCATTGCACCAGCAGGACAAACCCTAATCAAATCATTCGCACTCGCTTCCCTTTCCTTCCTCCCTCCACTTGCCCAATTGTTTTACTGCCAAATTTATAAATTTGGCGGGCTCTTTGCGAAATTTTTCAATTTGAACATAGGGAAAGAGGTGCTTGTCTTTCGACTGACACGGCGCCATCTTACGCTATTAACTTCAATCTTAAAAAGAATGGATAGATAGGGGAAGCAAGGGAGGAACATTTCTTCTTCTTTTCCCTATATTATCCTTGTTATATAGGCAAGACTAATGTTTTCACAGCAAAATGCTATTAATTTTTTTTGGATTATTGGGCTAAGGAAAAATTAAATACTTACCTTATAGTTTGCATGGCACTAACTTTTCAAATCTTTTTTTAACCCTTTTTTTTTTTTTACTTTTTCTAATTGGTTGATGACAATTTTGGTTTATTTTTTACTTGTGTATTAAAAATTTATCATTTAACCAATGAAAGATGAGGAGGAGAAAAATCAAAACATTCTTCTAATGTTTAATTTTCATGATATCAATTTAATGTTATCTTGTAGGGTTTTGGTATTTTTTTAATAAACGTGTGTCTTTGCTCTTCTTCACATCATCGAAAAAATCCTTGTAGAGTCATTGTGAATCCTCGAGAAGGTTTGATGAGTGGGGCTTTGGGACAGAGATGGCAATGTTAGAAAGGGGAGTGGGAGTGGTGGTTTGGAAAGCGTTTGGAAGGATTCTACCCCTGTTGGAGGAGGGGCGACGAGGGCAAGCTCTACACGATAATGGTAATGTTTTCCTTCTGCACTGTACCAATTTTCTTGCATTCTTTGTTAGGGTTAAGGCTTTGATGTTTCTAGTTTTGTTTTTACATAGTTCATTGACAGAATGGTTGTCTCCCTTATAATTCTTTATGTTTCATGTTCTTCTTGCTTCACCGAAAATCCTGCACGTTTGAATTCTGAGATACTATGAAATGTTTTTAGCATTTCCATTTCTCAGGTTTGATACAATCAAAATGTTTGTAGCATTCCCCATTTCTAATTGACAGGGTAAAGAAGGGCATGGATGCATACTAGTAATGGGTGAGAGCCAACAGGCACTTTGAATCTTCTATGGAGACTTATACAAATGTAAAGCAACTCCTCTACACAATTTTTGACTTGTTTATTAATTAATACACAAATATTCTATTTGAGTTTTTACACCTTTTTTATTCTCAAAATATTTATAAGGCTTTCAAATTTTATTTGCGCTTGTTTAGCTCTAATTGCTTCTCCAATTTAGATTACAGATCCAATGACTATAGCCCAAGCAATACACTTGATGACCAATAGCTACATTTACTTTATAAGGAGGAACAAACGTTATTCTAGTAGATTTTTTGTACAGAAACTTTCATCCCTAGACTTGAAAAGATGACAAATGTGAGTTGACTTACATATCAATGCACTGCAAAAGTATAGAGAGCTTCATTGGTGATCTACATGACATATTTGATGAGATGGGATAAAATTTGTGCTAGACATAAGTTATGCTAGCTGGTTTGAAAGCATACAATCAAGCACGGGCTAAAGAGGCATGGGCAAAAATTATTGATGTATGTAGAGGGGCTTGGCTAAGCGCTTATCTATCATAAGGAGATAATGATTCATTTGATTCCACAATTGCCTATAATGTATTTCCATAATTGTTTAAGAGTATATTGAGTAGTTCAATGATGATAATTTACTTGACATTTTATTATCTAAACTTTTTTCAGAAAACCAAACCTTTGCCCTACTGCTAACGGTGTTGGTCAATTGTTCTTCACCCTATTTTATGAATGTTGATGCTAATTTCTAGTCATCCACAAAGCCCATCACTTTGTCATTTACAATGGTTTCTTTTACAAAATATAATTGAACTCATTGAAATAAAACATGCATTTTACTTTGCAGGATGCATCTAGAGCATTTTATGCTTGGGTCATTGCAACTATTGTTGATGATATAGGATGTGTTGCTTCTCTATCTAATAATTAGCCTCAAAAAGTTTCTGTCAATAAGATTATTTCTTACATTTGTATGATGAAGGTCAATGTAAGATGAATCCCTTTCCATATTCCATTATATGTTCTATAAAAAGGGTGAATATAAATATGAGGTCATATTTGTATGATTGCATTGCTTCACCTTGCTTTGGTGTTGCAGGATTAAACCTCTCTAACATTGTTCCTTTTTGAAAGTTCTTTGTATCTACTTCTACCTTTCATGTTGACTTTGAACCTATTGCTTGCGAAATTTGCTTTTGCGAAATATTTTTGCTAGAGGCTTTGGCTCTACTAATTGTATCTGGGTTAGTTAAGTCGTGATCAAATTTTGATTTAGCCTTTTGTCCTTATTGTATGTTGGGATGTACTTCAAGTGATTTATCATACGAGGCTCCAGGGAAAGCAGACTTCTTGCACATTTCAAGGCATTGTTACCCAAATTTTTTACGTACGGGATACCAATCATAACAGCAAAAAATTTGCATAAAGATACATCCCTTTAACATTACTGTTCAGCCAATACAGATGAATACATTACTATTACATTCATATTATCATATTTTATTTGTACTCTAAGTTTTGATCAAATTCACACTTTCATATTCATAAACGATCATTACATTGT
>MU228371.1:2728827-2774252 GCA_018584345.1 Thuja plicata | reverse complement strand
GGCCTGATGAGGTACCCAATACAAAAAATCTCTATAAAGAGGAGAAATAGAGAAAACCACATGGGAAAAACCCTACTCCAAAAAGAGATGAAGCCTAGTGAAGGACTGAAGAAGCCTCCAAACTAGAGAAAGTCCCTGAAAATAGGAACAGAGAAAGAACATGTAGAACACCTCTGAAGCATGAAGCTGTAAACACTGTCAAAAATAATTGTTGGAACCTCCACTGTAATAGAACATGATCAAGTAGAGAAGATTTTAAACAAAGCTTGAAGAGCTAATCAATCAAAGATGGAAGAATGCCTCCAAAATAGGAATGAAAGAAGAGTGTCCATATGGTAAATGATCCATCTCACCGAAATGCATAGGTACCAACCACTGCATCTGCCTAGTACATAGGAATAAATACTGAATACATAGATCACTCCATCAAACCAAGGAAGCATTAGAACCAACAGGAGATACCCCCCCATAATGCTGAACATGGAGAGGTCTGACATGAACACTAAAATGCAATGCCAAAAACAACTGCAAGAATAAGAATCAGGAACACCAATAGTGTGGAAGAAGGTATAATCACAGGATAAAGGGCGGTGTCAAAGTAAAAGAAATAATCTTTTAGACACACATCATGAGGCTAATGTCATGGAAGGGACACTCACTTGACAAAGGTGGATGAACACAAAAGGCAAAACATCATAACCCCCCATGGCACTTTATAACTGAGTGCAAGTACAAACAAGCACAAGGTGTACAAGATCCTAGATATGCAACTGGAGGCACTTTATTTCAGTGCATTTACAAAATAAAGCTACAGAAAAAGGTGTATACAATGTTCAGAAAAGGAAACGATCCCAGGACTTGAAATATCCAAGATATCCATCAGAATGCCATAAAAAAAAATGAATACATAGATACATAGAGCAAAATTTGGGTGTGAGACCCATAGAATAATAAAGAGAATAGAAGCAGCTTTCCAACCCCATGCGAAAGTCGAAAAAAGGAGTCCGGATGAGCAAGATATGGCTCTCAGAGTGAAAATAAGAACCTTGAATTTGACAGGAGAAAAAACTTGCAAGATGGAAAACTAGAAAAATTATCCTCCAAAAAGACGTCCGTCTCAGAAAGAGCTTTCTGACGATATAATGAAGTCAAAAATCGGTCTCCGTTTGCTCCAGATATGAGCAAAAAACCACCAGGAGGTCAAAATAGAAGTGAACCTCATGAAACCTCAACCAAAATTGGTGGAGCCCTACTAAACTGGCGATTCCTCCAAAAAAAGTACTGCTTCCAGATTTCCTACCAAAATGTCAGAAAAAAATATTATTTTTTATAAAAAAAATAATAAAAAAATATTATGTTTTTTTTTTTAAAAGAAAAAAAACATAAAAAAACACATGCTTTTTTTTATATAAAAAAAACACAAAAAAAAGATTTATTTATTTTTTTTAAATATTAAAAAATTTTGGGCCTGTGGTTGCTGAAATTTGTGGCATGGAAACCGAGGTGGATTTTTGCCTAAAAAATGTGCCAAGGTCATGCAAGCAAAAAAGAGGGCCCAAATTTCAACTGTGTCCAAATAAGGCGTGCCTTATATGAAAATAGGGGTTTTTGGGGTATTCTAGAAACAACCCAGATGTTAGTTTTTGCTCAAACTGCACCAAAAAAAGGATCCTCCCCAAAACCACTAAAATCTGAGACAAAAACCTCTCAAAATCATAGATTAAAGAACAAGGCCAAATCTCTCATGAAGAGAACAGGGGCATGAAGATCTGGAGCTCTGATACCATATTGGAGTTGATGAAAACTATCAACCCACAGCTCCCAAGAATCACCTGCATGCAAACCTGTCATAGAAAGAGAGAAGCAAAAAAGCTATGAAGGCCAAAAATCACAGATTGATGGAAGAGGAAACATATTATGCAAAACAATAGAGAAAAAACTCTTAATGCAATAACATCCTTAATTAATTAATAACCATCAAATTTTATAATTTACAAAGAGGGAATCCTTATAAAAGGATACCAAAACCCTAAATGAGAAACTCTAAAGGGAAAATCTAGGTTGCATAATAATAATTAATAAAAGAATTAATTATTATATGCCTAAAGTTTAGCTTAAGTAAAAGAGAGATAATAAGTGACTTAATAATTAAGTCAATATGATTTAATTAATAAGTGGAATCACTTTATTACTCTAACACCCTTCTCATGGAGGCAAAGCGAGTTTCTTCAATAGCCAAAAAACTTTAGTTTCAAGCAGATTGAGAATAAATTTTGGTGCCCTAAAGAACTGAGCAATGCTACGCCCAACTTCAAAAAGATGACTGCAATCCAAGATACAGGAGAAGAGGTAGATAATACTATTCTCATTAGAGCTTCCTCTTTACTGATTAATAACTCCCAATGGATAGATTCAGTTAATAGGTTACAAGAAAAGGATTTTTTATGAAATGGATGGGACCTTGGCCATCAATAGAAAAAATTCAAAGGTGGATGGATGAACATTGGGGGAAGAATTTTGAGATTAAAACCCTAACAAATGAGTTCCTCTTGGTGATAGGCCCTTCAAAGTTGGATAATGAGTGGATTTTGAAAGATGGTCCAAATGTGTTGGATGGGAAAGGCATATTCATTCGAGATTGGAAGCCAAACTTCAAACCTGATACAGAGGAAGTGGAAAATATAGTTGTTTGGCTCAAACTTACAAATCTTCCATGGGAATATAAAGATGAAGAAACTATAAGGATGATTGACAATAGTTTGGGGAAATTCTTACAATTTGAAGAAGCGGTAGATGAAAATGATTTTTATATCTATTCAAAGGTGTTAGTCAAACTGCAAAAATATTATCAGATTCTGGATTATGTAGTCTTAGGATCGACTAAAGGTGAATGGAGGTTAAATAGTATCAGTGAGGCAGATTGAGGCTGTGAGAAAGGAAAAGGACTGGAAGTTAATAAGAGTGTGGAATGGATTAGAAGGACAAAAGAAAGCTGAACTAGATCACCTCCTTAGTCAATCCATTTTGAGGAAGAAATGATATGGAAAAGGAATTTAGATGAATGAGATATGCCCCAAGCATCAGACAATCAGAGGAACACAATAGAGGTTCATAGAGACATAAGGGAGCCTGTTGACACCTCTCAAACAACAAATATGGAAAGTCCAATGTCTACTCAAGTTGTAAAGGAGACACCCCTCTCTCCTTCAAAGGAAGTAATCAGTAATGATGAAGTGGAGGAACAAAAAGGGGAGGAAGTGATTGGGCAATCTCTAATTGTGCCTGACTCAATGGAGGAAAATTTACACGCTCCCAAAAAATACAAGAAGATGAATGCTCACAAAAGTTGCAAACCGAATTTCACTGCAGATGGAGTATTTCATTCAGAACATTTGGAACACACCTAAGAGGAAAAGGAAAACAAAATCTTAGATCTTTGCAAAGATATCCAAATTTCCTTTGTCAGAAAATTGGAAAAATCTATGGAGGATATGCAGGACAATGATGGGAATAGTTGGAATACTGACTCAGAATATGAATCTCAAGAGGAAGAAGTAGGGAATGAGGATTTAGGAATCCAGGATCAAATGGATATCTTGGAAAAAAAGAACAATAATCAAACTAAGTCATTGGTTGAAAAGCCAAACATAAAGGAGAAGAAAAAAAGGGGTCCTAAATCAACCAAGGTGAAACTTTCCATTGTTGGTAGTGCAGCAGACGAGTCAAAAATGTTGAGATGGGGAAGAGGCTATCCCTCACCCCGAAAGCCATGAAGCTCCTATCATGGAATGTCAAGGGCTACAATGCCTCTAAAAAGAGGCACTTGGTCAAGCGATGTCTTGACCAATCCAAACCTGATTTAGTTTTTTTACAAGAAACAAAGTTAAGTGGGGAAGGAATGTTACAGTTTACAAGGAAATTTGGAATGTGGGGCAGCCTCTTCAAGGAGGCAGTACGAGCTTCAAGAGGGTTGGGTATTTTATGGAAGGATGTAGGGATGAATGTTAGCTTGGTAGAGGAGGGCAAAAATTGGAAATTAGTGAAAGTTTTCTCCTTTTAGTTAAAAGTCAATTTATTTGCTCTCAATATATATGGACCATGCAATCAAGCTTTGAAACAACAATTATGGACTTCTCTCATAGGAATTATTAACAAAATTAAAGACAATATTTTTTTTTTAGGGGGAGATTTCAATGTCATTCTCTCCCCAGTGGAAAAATTGGGTGGAGAAGGGTGGATTAGTCAAAACCAAAATGATTTTGTTGGCTTTGTCTAAAAACGGAGCCTTCACATGAACAAATAGATGAATAGGGTTCACAAATATTATTGAAAATCTAGATAGGTTCCTTCTTGGAGGAGCATGGGAGGATACTAAGTGGTTATGTCAAGATGAAATACTACCATTAATAGGGTCTGACCATTTTCCAATTTGTTTAAGGATTCTTGAAGATGCAGCTCCTGAAAGAGCTCCCTTTAGGTTTGAAAAAATGTGGTTGCGTGAAATAGGCTTCTTGGATCTAATTGAAGCTTGGTGGAATTCTACTCCTAGACGTTCTGGTAATTGTGTTTTTCTCTTTTTTTAAAAACTGCAATACTTAAAAGAGAATTTAAAAGTTTGGAATAGAGAGGTGTTTAAGAATATTTTGTGGAAAAATTTAGTCTCAAGGCTAAATTGGTTGTTTTAAATGAGATTACCACCCAAGGAGGAATGAATAATAGTATATTCAATCAGGAAATGGACTTAAAGAAGAAATATAGTGAGGTGTTAAACCGGGAGGATATATTTTGGAGACAAAAATCAAGAGAATTATGGCTAAAGGAAGGGGACAAAAACACTAAATTATTCCATAACTCAGTAAAAGGAAGACACTCAATGAATAATATTTTCTCTATTAAGGATAATTAGGGGAATATCTTGACTGAACAAGACCAAATTAATGGGGCAGCAATAAATCACTTCTCATCAATTTTTGCAAAGGACACGAGGGAGGAAGAAGAAGATGGCAACCTTTTGGAGGTAATTCCACAGATTATCTCAAAGGAACATAATTGCTTATTGATGCAAACTATTACTGAAGCCGAGGTTAAAAAATCCTTATTCAGTTTAGGCTATGACAAAGCACCCAAACCTTATGGTTTCCCAGCTTTGTTCTTTCAAAAAGTGTGGCATATAATTGGTAAAGAATTGTGTGCGATGGTAGAGGAATATAGAAGGGGTGGCTTTATCTTCAAAGACTTTAACAACACCTTTTTATCCTTGATTCCCAAAAAAGGAAAGAAAGAATCCTTTGATGAATTTAGGTTGATAGCCCTTTGTAATACAGTCTACAAAGTGATAGCAAAAGTTATCGCAAATATGATGAAATCTATGTTACCTTCACTAGTATCAGAGGAAAAAAGTGGGTTTGCCCTAGGAAGATCTATATATGAAAGAATTATTGTGGTGCATGAAGCAATGCATTATATTAATTTGGAAAAATAAGTTAGTATGGTGATTAAATTGGACATCAAAAAGGCATATGACAATGTCAATAGGAGCTTCCTGATGAAAGGATTATAAAAATTTGGGTTTGATAAATTGTGGTGTGATTGGGTGTTCAGCTATATATCCACACCTTTTCCATCCATCTTAATAAATGACATCCCCCAAGGCTTCTTTGAGACTTCTATTGGAATACGTCAAGGTGACCCTCTCTCTCCTTTTCTTTTTATTATTCTTGTTGAAGCCCTCAGTTGAAAAATCAAATAGAAAGGTATAACGGGGTCATGGAAAGGGATAAAGGTTGCAAGGGGATTGGATCTAGTCACTCATTTACAATTTATTGATGACACATATCTCATGGGGGAGGCGTCTTCACATGAAGCTAGAATTATTAAATCAACCTTGGGCACATATAGCAAAGTTTCAGGACAATTTATCAATTGGGAGAAGTCTGAAATTTTCTTCTTTAATACTTCCTTACCTATACAATAGCATGTGATTAGAATTATGGGAATGGAGGTTGGAATTCTTTAGGTAACAAATATTTGGGAATCCCACTTTTTGAAGGTGCATCTAAGGAAAATTTATGGAAAGACCTTATTGATAGTTGTGTGAAAAGAATGGACATTTGGAAAGGGAAATGGATCAATTATGTAGGGCGCATCTTGATGCTTCAATTGGTCATCTCTGCTATTCCTATTTTTCAATGAGTTGCTTAAAAATTCCACTCAAAGTGGTTAAATATATTGAACAACTAATGAGAAAGTTCTTTTGAAATGGTGGATAGGAGGAGGATAAGATACCACTTGTGGCATGGGACAAAATCTGTAATTCACACAAAAATGGGGGTGCTGGTCTTTGAAAGTGGAAAATGATTAATAAAGCCTTAGGGGAAAAGCTTGTATGGGAAATTTATACTAAGACCTCTCAGTTATGGGTGAGAATCCTTAAGGCAAAATATCTAGATTCAATGGAGGAAAAGATAATTCTTACAGTCTAAAATCCCCCAAAAGGGTCAATGATATCAAATTTTATTTTAGAATGCGGGTCATTAATATGTGATCACTTGTCATGGAAAATTAGGGATGGAAGGGATGCTTCATTTTGGGATGAATCTTGGGATGGAAAACGATCTCTCTCAGAAAGATATAACTTAGAGGATCTTATTGACAACATAAAAAATGTATGGGTAGAGAAGGTTAGGGATTATATGGAACAATGTTCATGTCCTCTGGGACAACAATGGAGATGGAAAGAGGTTGCTACCACGGGCCTAAGTGATGAAATTTGTAACTCAATGAAAGAGATTTTTGAAGAAAGATCTTCAACTCTTTTTGAAGTAAAGGATACTATTATAAGGTGTGTGGAAAAGAGTGGAAACTATTCAACAAAATTGGGATATAAATTACTAATCAATGAGGAAACAAACAATGATTGGCCATATAAGTTGTGTTGGGATAAGAATTGTCTACAAAAAGGTGGATCATTTGCATGGATAGCTATCTAGAGGAGGATCTTGACAGGAGAACGCAGAAATAGATATGGTTTTGTAGGACCAACAATGTGCCCGATGTGTAAAATAGAGAGGGAGGATGTAGATCACCTTTTAATCCATTGTGATTTCGTTCAGAAGAGCTAGGAGATGGTTAGGTCAAAATTAAACTTCATTGGACCTATGCCAAATTATTTAGTTGATATTTTTAAATGGTGCTTGTATTATCCTCCAAAATCAACTTTATCTAAATTATGTATTGTCTATGCCTCACTAATCATATGGGAGTTGTGGAAAGAATGAAATCGAAGAATTTTTTAGGATGTTTCAAAATCTGTGGAGAGTATTTTACATAGGATCAACTCATCAATAGAAGAGGTAATAAACTTAGCAGTCAATGAGTTGAATGCTAATACTATGTTTTCATCTTGGGATAGATCAACTTATAAACAATGGCTTGAGATCAAAATTCATTATATAAATGATGGCATCCAATCATGTATAGTGAAAGATTTTTGAAATGAAGTAAAGTGGATTCCTCTAGACACAAGTTGGATCAAGATAAATTTTGATGGATCCTCAAAAGGAAATCCAAGAATCTCAGGTGTAGGGGTTATTGCTAGAGATAGTAAAAGAGAGGTTATGGCATTTGAAGCTAAAAGGATAAAGGCAAGGACAAATAATGTGGTAGAAGCACAGACAAGTACGTTAGCAGTTAAATTGGGATGCAGGATGGGGGTGGAGAAAATTCATTTGGAAGGAGATTTGAAAGTGATTATAGAAGCTATTAAAAAAGGATATTCGCAAACATGGTTCATAAACAATATTACAAGGGAGGTGGGATTTCTTCTTCGTAATTTTATAGAATTTAAAATAAGCCATACTTTAAGGGAAGGTAATATAGAAGCCGGTAAGTTTCTAATTGGGTGATAACTTTTGATAAGATTGATTTACCTATATTTGAAGATTTTACCAAAATAGGAGGTGATATAAATAGAAATATTCCCATATGAAAATATCATTTATGAAACTTTGGAAATAACAACGCTTGATTTTAATGAGTTAAAAATGGAAATCTAGAAAAAGTGGCAAGATTCATATAGCAAATGGAAAGGACAGGTGACAAAGGTGCTCTTGATTGAAAAAAGTGGTAATGACGATAAATTGAGATAGGTTTGGATGGATAATTGAATGCTCTGCGGGATTTATGTTTGGAGGTGGCGGTGTGAAGCGACGGCTCACATGAATAAAGGATAGCATCTAGTGAAAGCAACAAAGCCTCGAAATTTAAAAAAAAATTGATTTCAAATTAATAATCAGTGAACACAGAAGTAGAGCGGACAACACAAAACTGGAACGAGCAGGAAAATGGAAGCCGCATTTAGCGTCGAATCTGAAAAACTAATGAAGTTCTTTAAAGGACCTGCTAATAATGATAGGATAAGAGGTTTGTTGAAGGTTAAAATAGATAGGATGGTGGAGGGTGTGTTCAAGGTGATTGGAATGCAATTTCAAGAGAGAAGGATAAAGAGGCGGACAAACCTGGATGTGATATCAATCTTCATCGCATGGCATTTGGAAATAAGGGAGAACACTGAGGAGGTGGGCCAAATAACAAAGTCATTGTTTGATAGTGACATTCTAGGAGAGATGGATTTGATTCTTGAATGGTCAATCCTTGGAGCAAGGCAGATATTATGGAATGTTTTGAAGAAGATGATGATGCACGCCAATTTGGGCTTATTCCTTTTTTAAGGTGGATGGTGAAAGTGAAAAAATATCTGATGTTTATGAACATCATAGAGGGTTGGAAGTAGGTGAAAGATGAATTAACTGTGCAAGATCAAATGGAAAATGAAAAGGAATAGACCATCATGGTGAACGTGTCGCGTAAGTGCCGCACCCAGAGTGGTCAAGGTGAAAGGAAAAAGGTTAAGGGGTAATGCATATGTAATGCAGTGTGTGTTTTTTGAATTTTTTTGCAATGAGGTGTGTGTAATCACCTAGATTTGGTCTATTCCGACTATATATCCAATTTTCCCTAAGTGTGATCATACCCCCAGTTATGTCACGACAATGTTACATTGGCATAATTTTATTTTATTTTTTAAATCAGATTTAATGTCCTAGGTGATTTTTATCACTAAATTATATTAACTATTACAACCATACAATTCAAATCAATTCAAACCAATTAAAACAAATCAAATTTAAAACATGGATATAGTATTTAATCATAAAGGAATTAAATAAAATCCTAAATCAATTGCTCACTTGCAAATGAACCCATTCCCCTAGCCTAATTAATTTAATTAAATTGGCTATAGTCCTATTGATTATTAAAAAGTAATTAAATGATTAAATAATTAATATCCTATTTTTGAATGAATTAAATAAGTTTTAATTCATTTCATTAATATTCCTCTAAACCCCTAACTAACCCACTTCAACCACTTTGACTCTGGGTTCAAACCTATGCCAACCCATTCACCCTTGCCAAATCTAATTCTAATCCTAATTTTATTCTAACCCACCTCCTAATGTTGTCACATTCCATTAGGGAGTGATTAACAACTTAACCCACTTGAGAAAGTCAAGGAATCTCAAGATTCCTTTCCTCAAGTCCACCTTCTCAAGCTTACCTTACACCCTTCCCATGCTTCTTTAAGGCTCTCATTAATGGAGAATCCTTATGCCCATGCCTATTGAATGCCTCTGGCATTTATTTCCTCTTACACCCCATTAATGAGTTTTACAACTCCATTAATGCACCTTGTCCCTCCTCTCTCTCCTCATTCTTCTATAAATATAAGGTATTTTTTAGCACAAATAAGACCATAACTTATATTGAAAATACATTGTTATGCTGTTAGGATTCATATAGACTCATATTTCATTTAGTTTATCATGTTCATGCATTGTTATTATGTTCATTTTTAGAGTTAAATATGCATGTTTTCTTATCATTTAGTTTGTTTTAACTCAAATATTTCATGCTAAGTTGTATATGTCATTGATAGTAGCATAATCTGAGGGCTATTATGTTACTTATCATCCTCTTCTTAGTTAGAAAGCAATAGGTCAATTTTAGTGTTTTATATGCTCTTATAACCATGTTTTCCACTAATGCAATGATCTATTGAAGTGTTGTGTTGCAGGTAACAGGTGCACATTTTAACACACACATTTCTAGCGCCCATAGTGGGGCACGAATCAAGATTTGCCTCATTTTAAATCCATTTTCACTAATCTTTCCTCCCATTTTTTAGGTCCAGAATTGCATCTGGTCATTTTGCCTCGCATCTGGGATACGCCCTCGCACCGCAGAAAATGAGGCTCACATCCAGGATTTCTCAGATCATTTTTGGTTTAGAATCGCATCTGGGGAACATTCAGTCACATCTGGTATATGGTATCGTATCCTGTTATTTTAGGCTCACATCTGGTTAAAAAGTTTGCATACTTCATTTGCCTAACTTCTAACAATTTGATCACTTTGGTTTTGTCTTTTCAAGCAACCTAACTAGTGCTTGCAGGTTGCCATCAAAGTTTTTTCTTGGGAGTTGAACAAAGAACACTAAAATGGTTTTTTAGGTTTCCCAACCCCCATCTTGACCTCTATTTACATGCTTTTCACACTAAGAACATTTTCTAATCTTCTACTAAACTAACTAGAGGACTATGCTCTTTTCCTTTTAAGGAAAATCAAAAACTCACACATCAGTTTATGAGTTGAAAGGAATTTGGAGATAAATGAACCAAGAAAACATAACTAAATTTCTTTTTGACGGTAAATGAACAATTCAAAGCACTAAATTTGTGGACTATATGAATAAATACATTGTTTAATTTTGGGAATCAGAAATTGAACATGCTACTCATTTAAATATTGCGGATAATTGAACAACACAAACTTTACTTTCAAGCATTCTATTTTCCTTTAAGTAGGAACATCTTAAATCAAGCATAACATTGCTTGAGGGAATGAACTACTTGCTTGAAACTATTTTGGGAGAAAATGACATGGATTAGGAGAGTATGCTCTTCTTCTTCAAAAGAATCAGAAATCTAGACCTCCTACGCTTGCCAATCCTTTGTAAGCTTATTTAACAGTAGAGGGTCTGCCAGTTGAGGAAAAAATCTCCCGGGAATGACCCAAGTGAGGATAGGTTTTACGCCAACCCTTCCAACTCACTATAAATAATTGCTTCCTTGTAGGCTAAAGCCTCGAAAGATGGAGCTAGTTTTGTTCATAGAATTATAACATCATTCTTTGAACATTCTTAGGTATGTGTAGAGCGGAGCCGCTTAAATATTGCTTGTGAGACTACACATATTTAGGTACTCATAGGGCTATATGCCTCAATTTTGCCTTATGCAATTCTATGGGGGACGGTTTCAAATGGATTGCCCAATAATAGACAAAATTTAAACTGAAAGAATTCTTGATTCACCCCCGAAAGGGTGATAATCCTTGTGCAAGGCAAAAAGTAATTGCCCCAAGACATTTTTCATATCGTGCCCTCACTTGCATTTGGAGTTGGCTAATATAGCATCATGACTGGAGCCATTGCGTGCTTGGTGATGGTTGTATTCTGATTAGCATTTGAGTGTGTACCTAAGTCAATGAGCAAGGATTTTCATCCTCCACCTAGAAAATAGGGATAAGATGTGTGTCTGTTTCACCCTTTAACAATGTAACAATGCTTGACATAACTAAAAAATCACTAAAAAGATAAAATTTTCAAAACAAGCAAAAAATTTCAATCCTGGGTCTACACATATGTTCTCATTCACTGACAAGTCTCAGAACACAAAACTGCAATCAGACGAACTTCACGCAAAACTGCAATCAGATGAACTTCACCCACTTCCAAGACAAATTTTCAAAACTGATCAAATCTGACAAAGACATCAAAAAATTGCATCCTAGATTTCCTGGATATTTTTTAGTATCCTGGCTCACATCTCATATTTTGGCTCACATCTGGTTAATGCATCATCGTATCTAGGGTTCCAAGTCGCATCTAGGGACATCAAAGGCTCCCATACAATATTTCTAGGCTCACATCTAGGAGCTCGTGTCTAGGACAGTGGGAACTTATAGAATAGCTTCTCAAGAAAACTCAGTTGATTTGGATCCCCTTTTGGCTCTTTAGTCTGCCCCTGTTGTCTTTTTTGGTCTCCCTGTCATTGTGTCAGAATACTTTTTCAAATGTCTACCTTGCATGTCTGGTCAGTTTCTCATAATCTATTTCAATACATGTGGTTTGTCTGCTTCTTAAAAACAACTTGGTTCCCACCTCACTATCAAGGCATTCTAACCCTGTGACGCTGGAATCATTTACTTCCACCAAAACTCAAATGATACTTCCACCTAGACACACTCACTTGAATGATTCAGAATACTTCCTGACCCTCTTGAGAAACTTTGATGAAGTTGAGATATAGATACATGGTTAATACAAGATGCAACAAGTACACATCTAAAGGATCAAAAGTGCTTCCTAAATCACTACACTTTTAGGGAGAAACATCTCGCAGTTCCCTACTCGATCAAGACTCTCCACAAATGGATAGAAACACTTGCGAATGGAGTGCAGCTTTTGAATAATATGACAATAGAAAAAGCCAAAAGCACGAAGATATCAATGAAAATTAAGAACCCACATTTTAATGTCCTCTATTTGAATAAGGTAGTGAAGAAGACATCGCTGAAGAAGAGTACAATAAACTCAAACAAAGCAAGAGGTTCCACAAGATACTAGAAAAGATGATTGACGACGATAAGGAGAAATACTTCCTCCATTTAGCATCCACTGGTGTAAAATTACCCAAGGATTATGATGTGGAACAAATAAAAGAAAAGGAGATACAAAATCCTATTTCTATTCTCGCCAAACAACTTACCTTAATGAAAATGGAGATTGTGGCTCTCAAGCAAGAGAAGGCTAAACCCAAAATGAGATACTCGGTGGACTCCATTTGTCCATTTCCTTTTGGCAAGAGTATCACTATGGTTCCATTCCCTCTGAACGTGGCATGGCCAAAATACAAAAAGTATATGGGAGAGACCAATCCACATGACCATGTTCGCTATTTTTGTGCTCTTAGCATAGAGTACATGCATGAAACTACTTACCTCATGCGACTATTTCCGAGAAGTTTAGGAGGCAACGCCATGGAATGGTTCTCAAAACTTACACCCAAGGTCAAAACTTTTGAGGAGTTGATTCAACAATTTATTCAACATTACTCCTACAACATCCAACATGATGTGACTATGATGGATCTATGTAATACTAAAAAAAAGACCGGTGAATCATTTACACACTTCCTTTAAAGATGGAGGAAAATATTTGCACGGTACTCAAGAGCTATCCTTGAATTGGAGAAGATGGAAATCTTTGTCAATAACTTGATACCAGAATTAAACTACGCATTACAGATGCAAGATTCCCCTAGCTTCGATAGGATGATCAAGAATGCCCTTTGTATCAATGGAGTTATGGTAAAAAAGGGGGAGATCACTCTTCAAAGTGAAAAAAAAACTAACAACTCCAAATCCAAGCCTAAATGGTGGAAGAAAAACAAAAATGTTGTCAACGATGGCGTAGTAGATGCATCCAATGTTGGTCCTAAACCTAAGGTATTCATTCTAACTAATAGCATGCAAGCAAGAAAAGATGCCAAGGTAACGACCCCCATACCCAAAGAAAACAATGAAAATAGAAAGGGTCAGTCATGGACTTCAAAACCTCAAAGAACATTCACTCCTTTGGGGGAGCCTCTTGAAACTATTTTGAAAACACTATTAGACAACAAGGTTCTCACAATTCCAAATTCCAAACCATGGGAACCAATGGTCAAACCAAGGTGGTGGGATGATAACTCTTACTGTGTCTTTCATAAAAACAAAGGACACAACACTAACAATTGCCTTAAGCTCAAACATGTCATCCAAGACCTCATTGAAGGAGAAAAGATCAAAGTGAATGGACACACTACCAACAAAGATCACATGACATTTAACAAATAGTTCCCTAATTATGAGAAAGGGGAGGCATCTAAAGGGAAAGGTAATGAAGTAAACTACACCTATTCCAACAATGATAATGTGATCAATATGCTCAACATTAAAACTGAATCAATTAATGTGGTCACAATCAAAGGTGTTTCTTTCCAATCCAATGCAGTGAAAAGGAGTCAAAAGCAAGTTACCATCAAAGGACCTAGTTCCTCCTCAAAACCAACATCAATGTCCAAGGTTCCTATTATCACTATCCCTAAACCAACAGCCAAACACGTGGTTACTATTCCTGTAGCAAAGTATGACTTGGTGGACCAATTGCAACGAACCTCTACCAAAATTTCCATTTTTGAGTTGCTCAAGATATCTACAGTACATAGGGAAATCCTGGAGCGAGTCTTACATGCTGCAAATGTCTCAAAGGACCTTGACATAGACAAATTCCAAGCGATGGTTAATCACATTTTGATGCCACATTATCTCTCCTTTTCTAAAGAGGATGATAAGTCATTAACCTATCCACATAATCAACCCCTCCATATTGAAGTTCTCATTCATAAATCCCGTGTTAGACGTGTCTTGATAGATGGAGGTGCAAGATTAAATATTTGTACCCTTGATCTCATGAGAAAGTTGGGTCTTTCAGAACAAACAATTGATTCTAGAATCAAGATAACCATCAAAGCTTATGATGAGGAAGAAAGATCCTCTAGAGGTCTTATTGTTCTTCCCATCAGAGTCAGGCTGATTGAAAGGAATGTCACATGTCAAGTTTTGGATCTTCCCTTGGCCTACAACATCCTGTTAGGGAGACCATGGATTCACAAAATTCAAGTTGTACCATCTACTTACCACTAATGTATCAAGTTCCCACATAATGGGGTGGGAGTAACTATTCCCGCAGATGCTAATTATACTTGCAACAACATCAAGGTAGGTAGTATGATTCCACATAACAAGGAAGCTATGGATAATATTTTTCCTAAGACTACCAAGGACATGGTTATGAAGAGTTTTGGAAAAACCTTAAAACTTGAAGAAACAGGTATGGGAGAGTGCAAACTAGACCTAACTCCATCACTGACAGAATTACCATTGTCACCAAGATCATATGGAAAAACTTCCTAGACATTCACACCTACTACATCCAAGGAGCCAAAAATCCACAAAGCAACTGGCACGGTAAAGGCATCCACATCTTCTTTAGATAACACAGAAGAACATGCAGTCTTGGACTAGCTTTACAAAGGAGAACCAACAGAAGTTGAGGTCAAACATGTAGATATATCCCCCCAACATAGTATGGAAAAGGATATTATCTCCTCAAGAAAATGGGATACAAAGGAAAAGGACCTCTAAGTGACATTGGAAGAGGACTTATTGAACCTGAACGCATGGAGTTCAGAAATACCAGAGATAAAACATGACTAGGTTTTAATACTGAATCTGACAAACCTGATTCAAAAGATAGTCTAATCTCTGACAAAGAGAGTGATGAAACACATGAGATAGGACTAGAACCATGGTCCTACGAAAGATTATTACATGTTGGCACATAGAATCCTGACTATCAAGGAGAGCTTTATGTACCCAACTTTGAGGTACCACAAGAGACTCACATACCTTTGTTACCACAGACTCCTATTCAAGAGGTAGGAGACACAACAACAACTAATTTAGAGGTGCCATTGATAGCAACAACTACCGAGAGCATATCCTGCCAACTGGATTCACATCCTAACTGGGGGCAATTAGTCACAATTTCACATGTCCTTGATTTACCTCACTTTGATCCACAGGTAGCTAACCGGGTACATCAGATAACTATTGTTGAATACTTAAATAGATCTGATGATGAAGCAACTGACTGTCATGTTTATGAATGGGATGAGCTATTTGTCACCACCGAAGACATTGAAATAGATACAATTCACATGTTTGCAGCTCCCTCAGCACCTCATGAACATTCTGACACTACTCCCAACAATGCTAATATTCCTAAAGTAGGGGAGGAATTTATTCTCCCTATCATTCATGGATAAACTGGTGTTTACCTAAGTCTAGAAGAAGTTCAAAGGCAACAAGCAAGAAGCCTCCTTTTAAAGAGAGATGATGATGAAAGTTCCACTGATGAGTCACTAGAGTTTGGTCTGCATATAACTAACAATGACCCTTTTTATGAAAATCTAACTCTCATTGATCTAAATATCGAAGAACTTAACTTAACAAAACATGTCTTGTCTATTAATAGTCATGATGCCAACGCGATGTTGTCCTTCCTAGAGTCTGATTCCTTATCTTTGATAAACCCAGACCTTATTGATTGGACTAGTACAGATTCTACTCCTATCCTTGACTTTCCCAATGACTATACCTTTTCTTTCTATCTAAATTCTTGCGAACCTTATCCTTCTTCCACCAATGCAAGGAATGAGCACATGTCAAAGGAGGGTATCAAGTTTCTTAGTCAAAAATTAAAAAATAAAAAGAAGAATAGAACTGATGGTGAAAACCACATTGTGGCAGTATCAGATTCTAAAAAAGTAAAAAAAAAAGACGTATCCGATGGTGAAAACCTCTCAGAGGTGCCAAAGGATGAGATTATTGATATCCTCCCTGAGCACTTTCAGGAAAGGTCTTCAGTTCTGATAGAACCAACACAATCAGTTAATTTGGGCACAATTGAAGATCCTCAAATAGTACACCTAGCACAATCTTTGACAGAAGAGGAAAAGACACAGTTCACCAAGTTCCTGAAAGAGAAGAAGATCAACTTTGCATGGTCTTATACAAATATGCCTGGGTTGGACCCTGAATTAATAATGCACCATTTTTCTATAGCTCCCAAGATCAAACCTGTGAAACAAAACCTTAGAAAGATGCATCCTCATGTTGCATTGCTAGTAAAAGTAGAGCTAGAGAAATTTTTGAAAGCTGGATTTATCAGAGTCATTGCCTATGCAGGATGGATCTCCAATGTGGTCCCCATGTCTAAATCTGATAAATCTATCAGGATATGTACGAACTTTAGAGACTTAAACAAGGCATGTCTAAAGGATGACTTCCCACTACCTAATAGTGACATAATCATCGACCTCACAATAGGCTACCAAATGTATTCATTAATGGATGGTTTCTTAGGCTATAATCCGATAAAAATTTCCCCCGAGGATCAAGAAAAGATTGCATTTACATGTGCATGGGGCACATTTTGCTGGAACGTCATGCCATTTGGGTTAAAGAATATTGGTGCTACATATCAAAGAGCAATGACTACTATATTCCACGATATGATGCATAAGAACATGGAGGATTACGTGGATGACACCTTAGCTAAATCCAAAGAGAGGAGTACTCATATTGTTGATTTATGAAAGATATTGGATCAAATGGAGCAATTTCAACTCAGGCTCAATCCAAAGAAGTGTGCCTTTGGGGTCCAATCAGGAAAACTCTTAGGGTTTATTGTCTCAGTGAAGGGAATTGAGGTATATCCTACAAAGGTCAAAGCTATTCTAGAGATGACTCCTCCATGCAACATCAGTCAAATGAGGACATTGCAAGGGAGACTTCGATCAATCCAGAGGTTCATGTCACAACTTGCTGACAAAGCACAACCCTTTACCAAATTACTACATAAAGGGGTCACCTTCAAATGGGATGAGCACTGTGAAGCCAACTTTAGAGAATTAAAAGGGTATCTGGCTACTCCTCCTATTCTTATGGCACCCATTCATGGAAAGCCAGTACTCCTATATATTTCAGCTACAGCTACATCACTAGGAGTATTTCTTGCACAAGAGGATGAAACTAGAAAGAAAGAGCTATCTACTACATCAGTAGAACACTAGTCTCCTATGAGCTCAATTATAGCATTATTGAGAAAGCATGCTTAGCAGTCATCTTCGCATCACAAAAATTGAGACACTACATGCTCTCACATACCGTAAGGCTCATTGTTAAGATTGATCCTTTGAAGTACCTTTTGAGTAAAACAACATTAACGGGATGTATGGAAAAATGGGTCCTCATTCTAAGTGAATTTGACATTGAGTATGTGGATAGGAGAGCTATTAAATGACAAGTCCTCGCAGATCAATTAGCTGATTCACTGCTCCAAGATAATGAACCTTTAAAGATTGAATTCCCTGATGAGACAATTATGCATCTAACCGAGCATCCATGGAAGATGTATTTTGATGGTTCTTTCACACAACAAGGCTCTGGAGTAGGAGTTCTATTCATAACTCCTCAAGGCTACAAGATACCCAAGTCTTACAAATTGATGTTTCCATGCACGAACAACATTTCTGAATGAGGCATTGGTAAGCAGTCTTAAGCTTTCCATGGAGTGGAAGATTGTAGAGTTATATGTGTATGGTGACTCCCAACTCATTATCAATCAAGTTAATGGAGAATATCAGATGAAAGATGAAAAATTGACACCCTACAAGCAACTGGTTGATGACTAAAAGAAGTACTTTATCTTCATCACATTCTAGTAGATACCTAGAATAGAAAAAAAAGCTGCAGATTCCATGGCTACATTGGCGTCCATGTTACAACTGGAGGAACATCAATTTTTCTATGACTTCTTGGTGGAAGAACTCTCCTATCCTGCCTTTGATACCCCTGAATACCAAGTAATTTATGCTTTAAACACCCCAGACCAATCTCGGTATGCTAATATCATTGCTTACCTTACTGACCAAACCATTCCTAATGATCTATCTAGAAATGAGAAAAGAGCCTTGATTAGGACAACATCGTGTTATGTCCTCATAACTAATAACTTATATCGATGAGGTCTCGATGGTACACTTCTTAGATGTTTAGAACTTGAAGAGTCCAATCACATGTTAAAAGAAGTCCATGAAGGTGTATGTGGATCACATTCAAACGACTTTTCACTAGCAAAGAAATTGCTCCAAGTAGGCTATTATTGGCCTACCATGGAAAAATGTGCTATTCAATTTTCCAAAACATGTCTTAAATGTCAGACACATGGAAATCTCATCCATGCTCTTGCCAGAGAACTTATACCATCGACACCTCAAAACTACTATAATCTATCTTCCAATATTCAAACAACATAATTAATTCTAATTGGGTTGGGTCTCAACCACCACAAAGACAATTAGGATCATTTCATGTCGATCCTAAATTTATTTAACCTCCTCCAAGGGTTAGATCTTATTTTCAACAAAGACCCCAACATCAACAACCCTCAAATCACAACACATCCAAGTTCCAACAAAATTTACCATATGGTAATCAAAATCAATACCCTCCTAGGTCTTATGTACCCTCAACACAATTTTAATATCTAAGACAAGGACCAACTCTAGCTACCAGGAAACAATCAAACTTCAAAAATGTTCCCCAAACTCAAACTAGCATTTTGATTCAACAAGTACAAAATATACAGACTCATATTCAAGATCTTCAAAACCAAGGACAAAAAAATTACTACACTATAGAGGACCTATACCCTTATCCTTTTGATCATTCGATTCAAATGCCTCTGTTTCCTGCACATTTTGCAGTACCAAAATTTGACAAGTACAGAGGTAAAACAAACCCCGTGTAACACATTAGGGATTTTTTTGCAAGTTGTATAGAGATTTCACATGATGAGTCATACCTCATGTGACTATTCCCGTAGAGATTATTCAGACCAGTAATGGAATGGTTCTCACACTTACCCATAGTATTTAATCTTGGGGCAATTAGCTAAACATTTTATAGCTCACTTCCATCATAACATTGAATGCAAAGTTAGTATAAAGGACCTATGTGATACTAAGCAAAAGGAAGGTGATTCTTTCTCTAAATTCTTACAAATATGGAGGATCACAATGAATCACATCCCTTATGATGTTCCTAAACAAGATCTCATTATCGTGTTTATGGATAACCTTATCACATAAATGACCTTTACTACTGAATTACAACTTGCTCCCAACTTTAAATAATAAATCAAATGAGGAGTATTATGCAAGCAAAATCTGATCAAAAGAGGTATCCTTGTTGATCCTAACCAACCAAAAACCACTAAGAATCCCATAAACAAGGCTAAGTGGTGGAACAAAAATAAGAATGTCACCAACGATGGTGTTATCAATGTAAAAATATTCAACTATGCCCAACAAAAGATTTCTTTAAAAGGGGCACCAATACAAAATCAGACCCCAGTAATGTATACACTATTGGAAAATCCCAAACGTAAACCCTAGTTGTGAATGTTCAAGATGTCAATGTTTCTCAAACTCATAACAATGCACAATGTCCACCAAGTCCTCCATTTCAAAAACATGAATATACACCATTGGGGGAATCTATTGAATCGACACTAAAAAAGTTGATCCAAACTAATATGATCACTTTACTAGAGATACATAAATTTGAACACAGTGCTATAAAATCTAAGTGGTGGAATGACAATGACTTTTGTGAGTACCATCAAGTTAAGGGCCACAAGACATCAAACTGTTATCAGCTAAAGAACATCATACAAGATTTAATCAAACAAAACTTAATTGATGTCGATAATGCTAACCTAAGAGATAACACAGATCATATTATCTTCAAATATCTATTGCAGAATCATGATAAAGGGAAGACCCCCATGTCTAGTATCCAGTCAAAATAGGTCAATTATACATACTCAACTTTTGATAATGTGATCAAATGTATTAATCCTTCTGAAAACCAAATTGCTACAATCATTATCAAATACAATAACTCCAAATGTGCAGTAACAACCCGTCATTCTAAGGTTGTTACAACCTATCATTCTAAGGTGTCCTTGGTGTGCTTGTGGGGATTGAAGTGGAAGTAGAAGGAACACGTGCTTCCTAATTTAAAGGTACTTGATTTTCTGAACTAACCCTTAGGTTGTTGCAATATTGAAAGGGGTTTGGGTCTCCTTTTATGATGACCTTTGTGCCTTGGTAAGGAAACTTTATACACTAATGATATGTGGATGGTACAACTTCCATTTTGTTTATCCATCATCTTCCTAGTAACATGTTATATCCTAGTTCAAGGTCTAGGATTTGGAATGGATTATTTTTTACTACTAGTTCTATCCTGACGAGAAAGATGAGGACACCTTTGGATGGTCTCTCCTCCTCATCATATGCTTTGATTTTGATCCTTATGGTGATATCCGCACTCGACTCTAAGTATCCCAAGGTTTTTTATACTTTTAAAGTACATATGTATAGTCTGGCTCCTCCATTAATGAGGACTTGTCTGATTGTATGTTTTTACCAATAGGTGCAAAGGATCATTATGAAATGATTTATGTGGTGGTACATCATGGTTTGTAAATGTAGCATGTTGTTGGAAGAAATATAATTGACCATGGTTTGGAAATTTTTAGGAGATATGTCTCTTGGGATAGCTGCATTTTGGAGTGCTTGGTCTAAAGATTTATTATGATAAGGAGATAGACTCAAAAGCTCAAAGATAAAGATCTAGGCATGTGTGCATTTAAGCAGATCCACTAGACTATGTTATGGATTGGGAGGTGCAGTCGAAGTTACAGGTGTAGCAGAAGTAGAAGGTGCACCTTATAATGATAGGTTGTTATTGCACCTTCTAAAAATACCCTTGGCCTGATATGGACCTAGATTAAAAATGATACAATAGTTCGGGTATAATAGGACCACAAGCCTAGGAGCAAGACAACAAGGAATACTAGAACTCTCTCTACAACTTACCCAAAAGAATACAAGAGGGCTCGAGTGTGGTCAATCTAGAACCAGAGTGGTTATTCATGAAATTATTGTGGATGAACAAGAGGTTTTTGAACCAAATTGGGGGAAAGTCAATGCACATACCCAAATCAGTGGAATACTTCAACAACTATTGCCACAAGAAATGGAAACTGTAACCACTCAATTGACTCTTGAGAAGGAATTCCCAGATTATGTGGAAGAAGAGATACCTTATGAGTATTCTAGTGAGACCGATTCTCATGATTATGAGTGGGATACCCCTCATACCTCAAGTACCATGGTCATAAATTAAATGTTTGACCAAATGAACCTAGAGGATGAACCTTGTATAGATAAATCAGTCAATGTCAATTCTTTGAATGATCCATCTACTTCTCACTCTTGGTTTGTTGAAACTATCACTGCAATTCCATTTTCCCAAACTGGGTCACAACCCAATACTGACATATGCCTATTCCACCCTGGACTAATTAGCTAGGACCAACAAGGATGTCCTAACATAGATGTATTTGAAAATGACAAAGTCATTGCTGAATTTCTAGGGCTTTGAGATGGAATACCATAAAGAGACCACAAGGTAGGGTTCTCTTTTAATCTAGATAGGTCTTCATACTTTGGGGAGGTGGATCCTCTTTCTAGTAAAAAATATAAAGGAGAGGTCACTTAGTGAAAATCAAAAGGTGCTTCTTGACCATGAAAAAGTAAAAATAAAAGACACATCTTCTGGTAAAAACCTTTTTGAGATGCCAAAAGATGGAAAGTTGGAATTGCTTCCCTTAGATGAGGAAATATTAGCACTACTAGAAGAAGAAACATTGGAATCTAACTTAGGGGATGAGAAACACTCTAAGAAGATTTATCTAGTCAAATCTCCCACCCCAAGAAAGAGAGGAATTTATTGGCTTCTTTAAAGAATGACAAGTTAACTTTGCCTGGTCATATATTGACATGCTAGGTCTTGATCCAAATATACTATTACACCATCTGAATTTATTTCCAAACATGAAGCCAGTCAAGCAAAAATGATGGAAAATGTATCCACATTTTGTCTTTCTAGTGAAAGTTGAGTGAAAGAAACTTTGAACGTCAGCTCCATAAGACCCATTCCTTATGCAGACTGGATTTCAAACCTTGTACCATTCTTGAAACATTCAGGTGATATACGCATATGTATAGATTTTAGGGACCTGAATAAAGCTTGTCCCAAGGATGAATTCTCATTACCCAACATTGATATCATAGTAGATCTAACATCAGGACATCAAATTTTATCTTTAATGTATGGATTCTCGGGATACATCCAGATTAGAATAGCTCCTCAAGATCAACATAAAACTGCATTCACTTGTGCCTGGGGCATCTAGTGCTAGAATTTCATGCCTTTTGTTTTGAAAAACATAGGTGCTACTTATTGGAGAGCAATGATGATAATATTCCATGATATGATCCACAAAATAATGGAAGATTATGTCGATGATATCAACAAATCAAAGCTCAGAGAAACTCATCTACAAGTTTTGGTCTGATATTTGATAGCTTATAATAATACAAGGTTAGACTCAATCCAAAGAGTGTGCTTTTGGAGTTACTTTTGGAAAACTCCTAGGATTCATAGTTTCACACAAAGGAATAGAAGTGGACCCAGAGAAAGTATAGGCAATATTAGACATGCCTCCTCCCACCAACCTTAAACAACTTAGGAGACTTCAAGGAAGACTAAAATCAATCAGAAGGTTCATAGCATAACTGGTCAATTAATGTCATCCATTCAACACCTCTTACATAAGGGAGTAAATTTTGTATGGATGGACCAATGCCAGCAAGAATTCCAAGATTTTAAGGATTATCTGTTAAGTTCTCCAGTCTCGGTACCACAAACTCTAGGAAAACCACTTCTTTTATACTTTTCAGCTACTAAGACAACACTAAGAGATATTTTAGCCTAGTACGATGATAAAGGAAAATAGAGCTATGTATTACATTAGTATAACCTTAGTTGGATATGAGCTTAATTATTCACCAATAGAGAAAGCATGCCTTGAAGTTGTTTTCACTTCCTAGAAGTTGAGACATTACATGCTAATTCATTAGATAAAGCTCATAGCTCATATAGATCCATTAAGTATTTGCTAAGAAAGGCAACACTAACTAGGAGACTAGCCAAATGGGTCATGATTCTAAGAGAATTTTACATAGAATATGTGGATCAAAAATCTATCAAATGACAAGTCATAGAAGATCAACTAGTAGAAGCACCTATACCTGATCATCAACTAATTGTATCTGAATTTCTAGATGAATCAATTCTCACTATAGAAGCATCAAAAATAGATATATGGTAGTTATAACTTGATGGATCCTATACCAACCACTATGCGAGGGAAGGGATTTCCTTATTAATCCACAAGGTGATGCAATTCCTAAGTCTTTTAGAATCAACTTTCCATGCACCAACAACATAGAAGAGTATGTAGCTTTGATCATTGGGTTGAAGTTGGTCATTCAATGCAAAATGCATAATATCAAAGTCTATGGTGATTGCCAGCTAGTTATTAGTCGAGTGAATAATCACTATATGACTTAAAAATCAATCCCATATAGAAAATTGATGGATCAAATGCGGGCCTATTTTCATTACATTAATATTTTTGAGCTAATTCCAAGGGTTCATAATAAAGCAGCAGATACGATGGATACTATATCATCCCTCATAGATATGCTAGTAAATGAAACAAGATTTGAGTTCTTAGTTGAACAAAATATTATCCCAACCTATGAAGTACCAATGTCAAAAATGGTATGGGAAAAGGTTAACATATGATTTATCTTATTGGTATCTAGCGTATGATTCAATCTCTGGTTCTTCTTCCCATGAGATAGAGTTGTTATAAAAAGGTGATGAAACTAAGATAATATTTCACTTAATATCTTAGTTTCATCACCATTTTATAACGACTCTGTCTCATCTAATATGAGAGTCAAATCATATCTTATCATCATCAATCTCTAAGATCAAGAGAATTCAAAGATTTTTCTTAGAATCACCCTTGTTAAATAGGAGCTCAAACTTTCTTTGAGAGGTTGTCCCTTTTGTTTGTTTTAAGTCTCATTTTAGTTAAATCATGGAAAACATCATGTCATTTAAACCTTATGGAGGACCTTATACTAGGTCAAAGGATAGATACCAACAAGATGAATCATATGTTAAGTTGTTCCCCTGTTGGGAAGAAGAACCAAATATTGACCCATTCAAACACACTGATCCCTCCCTATACACTGAAAATGTGCCTACACTTCCACATGGTTTCCAAAGGCCAACTATTTTTCAAGATATCCCAAATGAAGAGCTAGAAGACATAGATTAAGATGCTTATTCTTCACAAGTGGTAGATGTTGTGGTAGAAATAAATAATGAGAGATTCCTACCAATGTTAATCAACAAAGGAGTCAAACTTCACACTGAATTCAATGTATCCATAATATGGCCAAAAAACTCACTGGTGGGATGAAATACAACTGAAAGCTCTCAAATCAATCTCGTGGTCTCTCAAACCTTGTCTGTTCCATTATCAACATCTACAACATCAACACAGACAGTGTCTACAAAAACTAGCTCATCCACTCAAGCTAGTTCATCTTCCACTCTAAACATGACGGGTTCCCAAATGAGAGTTTCCATGGTTTCTAGTTCATCTTAGGCATCTTCCTTAGTACCTCTCATATCAACTTCTCAAGTTATTTCATCAGCACCTCAGACAAGATATAACCCATTTATCACTACCCAAATATCACAATCTATCCCTACTGGCCTTGGATCTAATTATTCACAACAACTTTGATCAATCTCTATAGGTCCAACATTCAATCAACATCCCCCAAGGGCTAGATATTTATTCCAACATAGGTCTCAACAAAAATAGTCACAAAAACATTGGACCCATCATTTACCCCAACATCAACAAAACAATATGTTTGGGGATCAATACCAAATACCAAGAAGATCATACATCTCAACACAAGGGACTCAAAGGAAAAGTCTTATACCAACTACAAGACAAAGATATAATGCTAGAAATGTTCCTCAATCTAAAATGGATATTATAATACAACAAGTGCAAAACCTGAAAGTTCAAATGATGGATATTCAAAATTAGGGACAAACTAATTCTTATACTGTTGAGGAATTGTACCCATACCCTTTTGATCATTCTTTACACTTGTATCCATTTCCAACACATTTTTTAGTACCTAAATTTGACAAGTATGGAGGCAACACCAATCATGTGGAACACATCCGTGAATTATTTTCTAGTTGCATTGAAGTTGCACACGATGAAACATACTTAATGCGACTATTTCCACAGAGTTTAGCTGGACCCGCAATGGAATGGTTCTCTCACTTACCACATGGTATTCACTCTTGGGGTGAATTGGCTGAAAATTTTATCACTCACTTCTATCACAACATAGAATGCAAGGTCAAAATCAAGGACCTTTGTGATGTCAAGCAAAAATATGGTGAATCCTTTGTTAAATTTTTAAAAAGATGGAGAAACACAACCAACAGAATCACATATGATGTTCTTGAGAAATATATAATAGTCATGTTCATCAATAATATGATCCAAGATATGTCTTTTACTACATAACTTCAACTTGCTCCCAATTTCAAACAATTGATAAAATGAGGTGTTCAATGTGAGAAAAATTTGGTCAAAAGAGGAATTCTTGCAGATCCTACTCAAACAAACACCACTACAAATTCAAATGATAGAGATAAGTGGTGGAAAACAAATAAAAATGTCACCAATGATGGTGTCATTGATTTCAAGATGGTCAATTATGCTCAACCAAATATTTCATTACAATGGTAACCCATGCCAAATCAGATACCTATAATGCAAACCCTAGAGGAAAATACTCAAGTTCAAATGACAATTGTTCAAGCTACAAGGTATCCCAGAATCAACCCAGCATGAAATTCCAACAAAAATTTCCTTTTTGAAACGTGAGTACACCCGACTAGGATAATTGATCGAATCAAGACTGAAAAAGTTGATCCAAGCCAATACGATCACTTTACTAGAAATCGGGGAATTTGAATATGGTGTTGTGGAACCTAAGTGGTGGAACAATGATGATTTTTTTGAGTATCATTGGGTCAAGGGTCATAAGTCATCAAATTTATATCAATTAAAAAGTGCTATACAAGACTTAATTGAACAAGGGATAATTGATGTTAACAATACTCAATCCAAGGGTACCATAGATCATACCATCTTCATTGATCCTTTTCATAACCATAATAAAGGGAATGACTCTGCATCTAGTAGTCAGTCCAAGGAAGTCAACTATACCCATTCTACCTCTGATAGTATGATAAATTATATAAATCCTATAGAAAGACAAGTTGCTATCATCACTATCAGAGATAATAATGCCAAATGCACTGTTACAACGCGTCATTCCAAAGTTGTTTTACAAGGAATACCTTCTACTTATGCTACACCAAAAAATACCACATCAACTTATAATCCACAACCCAATTTGGTGGATCAAATCAAGTGCACACCTGCCCAAATCTCCATTTTTGAAGTATTGTGCATATCCCTAGAGCATAAGAAAGCTTTGGAGCAGGCTCTTCAAAACACAGTTGTCCCATGGGACATATCTCTAGAAATTTTCCAAAACATGGTCAATTATATTGCTTCTAACAAACATCTCACATTTACAGACCATTATGTACCACCACACAAACCTTTACACAATGATCCCCTACATTTTCTTGTCCAAGTGCATAAACATATGATCCAACAAGTCCTTGTTGATGGTGGGGCTAGATTAAACATATGTACTCTCAATGTAAGAAAAACCTTGGGTTACTCAGAATCTAGTAAATTGATGTCACTAGAAGAATCAATATCAAAGTATATGACAAGGAAGAAAGGTCTTCTAAAGGTATCCTTATTTTACCAGTCAAGATAGGGCAAGTGATAAAGAGCACTCTGTTCCAAATTCTAGACCTTGAACTAGGATATAAAATGTTTCTCGAAAGACCATGGATACATGACATGCAAGTTGTCACTTCGACATATCATCAATGCATCAAATTTCCATACCAAGGAATAGAGATAATCATAGATCATGATCCCAACTCCTTTCAATATTGTAACACTATAAGAGGCAGTGCAGACAATCAGGTACCATCAAATAAGGAAGAAAATATTCCTTCCGCTTTTGATTCCATTCCAAAGAATATACCAAAAAAGGTAGTCAAAATATCAATCCAAGACAAAGGGTGTGGTGAATACCGCTATGAGGAAGCCATCACCATCACCAACATGCCTCTATCTCCTAGATCATATGGAAGGCCTAGACCCATGGAAACAATTGAAGATCTAAAACCAGTAATATTCAGATGTCTTCCTACTACATTTGTTTAATTGGGAGACATAAGTGAAGAAAATGAATTTAATATAGAAATTAATACTTGTTTATAGAAAGATCCTCAGGAGACATCAACAATACAAATACCCTTGACACAATATAGACCTGGATATACTATGCTGCAATAATATGGATATGATGGTAAAAATGGTCTGGAGGCAAGACAAAAGGGATTGATCAAATTATCTTTACCACCAACTGAAAGGAACAAAAAAGGACTTGGATATGGTTAGATAAGAACTAGTACAATTGTCTGAGATATTTTAGTAGATCAACAAGAAATTGCTGAATCAAACCGGGGGAAAAATCAAGGACTTAACCCAATCAATAATATACTCCAACAACTATTTCCACCAGAAGTGAAAACTACGAATTCCCAAATAACCCTTAATCAGGAAATCTTGGACGATGTGGAAATTGAAATGCCTGATGAGCCTTCTAGCATGAATGATTCTCACGAGTATGAGTAGTTATCCCTCCATGACTCTGAATTGCCTAATCCTGGACATTCCCCTCTATCCACTAGTACTATAAACCTTAATGACATGTTCGACTAGCTGAGCCTAGAAGATCAACCCTATATTGATAAGGATGTCGATGTCCATTCCTTAGATGGTGTTTCTACTTCCCATTCCACATTTTTCAGATTTATCATTTTAGTTTCATTCACCCAAACTAAGTCTACCTCCCACACTGACCTTTGTTTAATCTACCCTGAGTTAATAGATTGGGACCAACAAGGACATGCTGACATTGACATTTTTGAAAATGATGAAGCTATTATAGAATTCATGGGGCTTCATGAAGGAATACCATCAGGAGATCACAAGGCATTATTCTCCTTTGACTTAGATAGATCAACGTAATTTGTGGAGGAGGCTCCTCTTTCGAGTCACAAAAGTAAAAATAAAATAAAAAATGAAGAGTCATTAAGTGAAAAATGAAAGGCACTTTATGACCATGAAAAAGTAAAGATAAAGGATGTATCTTCTGGTGAAAACCTCCTTGAGGTGCTGGAGAATGGAAGTTGGATCTCCTCCCCTTAAAAGAAGAAAACTCAGCATTGCTAGCAAAGGAAATAGAGGTAGTGAATCTAGGGGATGAAATGAACCCTAAGAACATCTATCTGGCTAAATCCCTTTCACCTAAGGAAAGAGAAAAAATTATTGTTTTTCAAAGAACAATAGATGAGGTTTGCTTGGTATTATGCTAACATGCCAAGTTTGGATCCAGAGCTTGTACTACATCACCTACCAATTTTTCCAAATGCAAAGCCAGTAAAAATGAGGTTAAGAAAGATGAATCCTCACATTACTCTACTTGTCAAAGCTGAAGTGAAGAAACTTTTATATGTAGGTTTCATAAGACCCATCCAATATGCAGATTGGATATCAAATCTGGTACCAGTTACAAAACATTATGGTCAAATTTGAATATGCACAACTTCAGGGACTTGAACAAAGCATGTCCAAAAGATGACTTCCCATTACCAAACATTGATATCATCATAGATTTGACAGAAGGACATAAAATTTTGTCACTTATGGATGGATTCTCAGTTTATAACCAAATAAAAATTGCACCAAAAGATCAACATAAGACAACATTTACTTGTGCACGGGGTGATTATTGTTGGAATGTGATGCCATTTGGCCTAAAGAATACAGGTGCCACCTATCAATGCACCATGAAAACAATATTTCATGATATGATTCATAAAACAATGGAAAATTGTATCGATGACATACTAGCTAAGTCAACAATCAAGGAAACCCATCTACAAATTTTGTGTTAGATATTCGATAGAATGCAAAAATACAAGGTACGACACAACCCAAAGAAATGTGCATTCAGAGTTATCGTTGGAAAACTCCTTGGTTTCATTTTATCACCATAGGAATTGAAGTAGATCCAGAAAAGGGTAAGGTCATCCTTGACATGCCACCACCTAAAAATTTGAGACAACTATGGGATCTACAAGGAAGATTATAATCTATCAGGATATTCATCACCCCACTCACAGATAAGTGTCATCTATTCCAACACTTACTGCATAAAGATGTAATCTTTGTATGGACAGAATAATGCCAATTTTTTTTTCAAACTTTCAAATATTATCTACTAAAATCCCCTATATTGGTTCCACCAATTCCAGGAAAACCACTTATGTCATATATATCAACAACATAATCAACACTAGGTGTTCTTTTGGCTCAACATGATGATCAGGGAAAGGAAATGGCCATCTACTACATCAGTAGAATGTTGTTGGGATATGAACTCAATTATTCAACAATAGAAAAGGCATCTCTTGCAGTTGTCTTTGCTTATCAAAAGTTAAGACATTATATGCTAAGTCATCAAATGAAGCTCATTGCACACATAGATCCGTTAAAATACTTGTTGAGTAAAGCAACATTAACTGGATGACTTGCTAAATGGGTCATGATCTTAAGCAAGTTTGATATTGAATACGTGGATCAGTAATCTATCAAAGGGTATGTTATTGTTGATCAAATGGCACAAGCACCAATTCTAGATCATCAACCTATAGTGTCTGAGTTTCCTGATGAATTAATCCTTACATTACAACCAACAATAGAATTTTGGCAGTTATTCTTTGATGGATCATATACAAACCATGGGTCAGGAGTAGGAAGAGTACTCATCACTCTATAAAATCATATAATTCCTAAATCTTTTCCACTCAAATTTTCATGTACAAATAACATAGCTGAGCATGAAACTCTAGTCATCAGATTAAAAATGACTAAACAATGGATAATAAAGAACCTAAGAGTTTATGGTGATTCTCAGTTGGTTATCAGTCAAGTCAACAATGTTTACATGACCAAATATGAAAAAATTGTCCCATACAGACACTTTATGGAGAAACTGTGTGCTTATTTTCATTACATTATATTTGAACAAATTACAAGGGTTTAGAACGTACTAGATATGATGACAACTATAGAATCTTTGATCGACATGCCAGGTAATGAAACTAGATTCTAATTTCTGGTAGAACAATTGATGATATCCACCTCTAAGGCTTCAATAAAAGAATCACCATGTGTCCTTGTTGGTAATGTGTCTCCCTGGTACAATTATATGTATACTTACCTACAAGACAAAACCCTACCACCCGACCTATCTAGAAACCAAACAGAGTTCCTTATCTGACAAGCCTCTAGGTACACCCTTCTCACTAATACTGTGTATAGAAAAATCTAGATGGAATTATTTTAAGATGTCTCACTTCCATAGAATCCTAGAGAGTCTTATACAAGGTACATGAAGGAGTTTGTGGGGTCCACACATGTGGTAATAGTTTAGCAAAGAAAATCATCAGGATGGGATACTATTGGCTGATTGTAGAGACATATGCTCATAATTATGTACAAAGATGCTAAAAATGTTAGATACATAGAGATCTTATTCACGCACTGGCTCAAGACCTCCACCCCATTACTTCACCATGGCCTTTTTCAAAATGGGAATTTGACCTAGTGAGAAATATTACACCCACTTCCTCTAACGGTCATAAATACATAAATGCAGCAAAAAAATACTTTACCAAATGGGTGGAAGCAATTCCTCTGACATATATCACTGGTAAAAAGAACTCCATGTTTATTCTAAATTACATCATCTGTCGGTATGGGATCCCTCAATCCATACTTATTGATCACGGTTCACCTTTCTAAAACAAATATGATGAGGATCTCTGTGATAATTTCAAAATAAAATAGGGTTTATCTTATTTTTACCACCCTTAGGGAAATGGACAAGCTGAGGCAACTAAAAAAACAATCCTAAAAATACTAAATAAAAATGTCAGAATCTGGTCGAGATTGGCATTTGCAACTCAATCATGCATTATGGGCATACATAACAAGTTTGAGAACAACTATAGGATCAAATCCCTTATCCTTGGTATATGTATCATAGGTGGTTCTGCCCCTCAAAATTGAATTGACATCCCTCAGAATATCACTGAAGTATATCATATCTGATGAAGACTGCAAAGTTGCTAGACTCAGTGAATTGGAACTGTTAGATGAGAGATGCCAAAATGAAATAAATCACTTACAAGGCTATCAGAATCACCTTAAATTATCACAAGAAAGTCATTCCATGTACCTTTGAGGTAGGAGATCTCATCCTAATGGAAAATTAGAAGAATCAAGTAGAAAGAGTTAAACCAGGCAAGTTTGAGCCTAATTGTCTAGGACCATACATCATTATCAAAGCATGTGACAATGGGGCATATCAACTGGTAACTTAGGAAGGAGGTAATCTCCCTGGTTATATCAACAACATTCACCTAAAAATTTTCTATTCCTAAGATCCCAAGGCCAAGTATACATGTCATATATGATCCTGAAAAAAGTACAAAAAACCAAAAAATACAAAAAGTTACCTTGGTGAAAACCTGGCAAATAGGCGCCTTGGCGACAACGAAATAATACAAAAAATACAAAAAAGTAAAGAGAAAAAAGATCACTCTCTTAGTGAAAACCTGGAAAATAGGCACTATTGGGTAGATACCTTAGTAAAAACTGATAAATATGTGCCAAGTGTTAAGGTCCCGCTTCACCATCAATGAGCTCCAAAAGACTAAGCTTGTACTCCCTACATGCAAGATTGAGTAACCAAACTTATTATAGAAGTGCAATCCCCTTTGAGACATCACACTTATCCATGGCTTATACTAACTTACTAGACAGGGGGCCAGTCTAAAAAGTCCTAAAAAAATTCCTAAAAATAGAAAAAAGTCTTGAAAAAATCTAAAATTTCTAAAAAGTCCTTAGAAAATCTAAAAATAGCAAAAAGTCCTGAAAAAGAGAAAAATGTCCTGAAGAAATCAAATCATCAAAAAAATTGAATATTACAAAATCTTTGCAATAAATCATCTCTGTCATAAACAATCAATCAAATGTCAAAACTATGAGCTTCGCAAATCGACAGTGGACACATATTACTCAGCTTTATCAATAATTCAATTTGTCATCAATCAAATGATTCAATCTATCATTAATTAAGCTATCAATTGTCTTAGGCAGTGACAGATATACCCAAAACCAGATAGATCGATCTTATGTGAGTCATCCATTCCTTAAACTAGACACATCCACAATCAAACATCAAAAACCAAGCCAATCAAGGAACAATAAGGTTGTTGACTAGGTCAGTCATGTCTGTCTATTATCACTTTATCTTCCGCGATTGTGCTCTTACACTCCTCAAGGATACCACTGAGTTGTGAGAGTGGCTATGATGGATCATAATCTTATTTTCTTTGTTTTTTTGTTTGTGGAGTGTTTCAATTTTATTCTGGGGCAAGGACGACTCGGGATAAATGCGATAGGAGCTATCATGCTTTTGGAAACCACACAGTTCCATGATATGAGCTAATCCCTACAAGAGAATTGAACATTCCTTATTTATTATCTGCTTGTTTTTATTAGAGATTATAACAGTATCTAGATGGTCAATATATGAGTGCATTTTTATCTCTTTCTTTTCATAATAAGATGCAATGATGAATAAAGATTGGAATGTACGACAATGACTTGGTTTCACCAATCATTCTTTTTTATTTTCCAAACTAATCTCTCACTAACTTTATTCTAACTAACACATGCATGTACTTAGATACATTGTGCATTTTAGGTTTGCACTCATTTATTGCATAAGAAAAATCCAAAACATATGCATATTAAATCATATAATCAATGCATCCATTATCAATATCATAACTAACATAGGAATGCATTCATCATCATCATATAGTGAGTCAACATTGTTAACAAATTAATGCACATCTAACGTATTTTTTATACTTAATTTGTTGAGGGGGCATATAGTCCACCTGTTGTCACTGGGGCAAGCTAGAGAAGGATCAAATCTGAAAATTCATTGACACAAGGTGATGAATCAAATTGTATCAAAGAGGGGCAAATGTAGACACCCTAAAATGGACAGACTTGCGACCTTGTATTTAATTACTAATTTTCCTCTATTAATTAATATTTTTTTAATCTTTAGTTAAATCACCTATTTATTCTAAATATGATCCTCTAATCATTTCTTCAAAATTAATTAAATAATTAATTTTATTTAATTAATTAATCTTTATTAGTTAATTAAGTTCAATTTCCTTAAAGTTTAAATTTAATTATTTAAACTTATTAATTAATAGTTTCTTTAATCATTAGTTAATCATCTATTTCTTCTAAATCTAATCATCTAATCATTTAGTCATTTAATTATTTCTTCAAAATTAATTATATAATTAATTTTTTTTAATTAATAAACCTTGATTAATTAATCTTTATTAGTTAATTAAGTTCAGTTTCCTAATAGTTTAATTTTTTTTATGAATAGTGTCTTTCGTATTAATTTAATATAAAAGTTACATATTCAAAAAAAGGGGTCGGGGGACATAAAAATCACCCTGCGAGAGTTCACATGACATCCAGCCGGAAGCAGAAACTAGAAACTATTCACCAAAAAATAACATAAAGCCTTCAAGCTGCAAGAGTAGTGCCAGCTAAAGGAGGATCTCTGTCATCAGAACCCCAGGCATCCCTGGGATTGACTGGAGGGTTGGGATCCAACCAACCATCAACAACATCATCTTTATCTTTCTCCTCTGCCTGAGGCAGAGAAATAGCTAGAGCTAGGTGGGGGGAAGACCACTTGGAGGAAGCGCCACCACAAACATCAGGAGCATCAAGAGGGCCAAACATAACTAGATCTGGAGACCAGCCAGAGGTGTGGTGAGCTAGACAAGCCGAGCGGCACCACCAACCATCATTGCCACCCCTAGGAGAGTGGTGGGTAGGAGCCTGTGACTACGAAGTGTGGGAGTGGCGAGATGAAGAGCTGCGGCCACGGTGGTGACCCCTGGACAGAGTATAATCTGCAGAAATTGAATTAGGAGGAACCCGAGCAATCGTACAGGGAGCATTTCCCCAATGATTGAGTAGCTCCTGAAGGTGGGCCACCTCCAAAGCCACTTTATTGGCTTGCACTTGAATATGCATTATAACATTGTTACATATAAAAGCTTTATTATACAAAGCAACATTTATATCAAGAAAGCTATGAGTGAAAAGAATAACATTCCTATCTTTCCAAAGAGTGAACAAAATCTCCATCCTAAAAGTATGCCAAATCTGGGTAAAATTGGAAGGAAGTCTTAGAGATTCTCCCAAGACAATCATATGCCAAGAGAAGGGCTTGTGCTAGAATGGTTTAAAAAAATCATGAATCTACTGCCAATACTGTTGAGCTCTCATACAAAACCAAAAAATGTACAAAAAAGACTCAGGGTTCCCACAAAAGGGACATCGAGGATCAAGCACACCAAATTATTTGAGCTGAGAGCCCAAAGGAAGACCTTGGAAGAGAAAATACCAAGAAAAGAGAGCCATCTTGGGCTTAGTAATAGCGGACCATATGATGTGGAAATGAGAGCTCCAGTGGTGAGGAGAAGAGTGCAAATGCCATCTTTGGTTAAGAATGTCCACCATGGGAAGATGAGGAGACAACCATCTATAACCCATCTTTGGCTTGTAGTTGCTGAAGGGAGTGGTAGGGTACCATATCTAGTCTTTCCACCAAGGTCAAATAGAATAAACACCCAGCTTATGAAGCAAATGATCTGGAATGATAGAAACCAATAGATCAAAAGTTTGATGATCTCGTTGAGCCAGCCGAAACTGGACCTGCATGTCGTCCTAAGAGTGGAGGCTCATAGTGGCCCTGGAAAAGAGGTCCTTAGGTGTTATGATGCCACATTTGAAAAAACATAGAGCACTAGCACATTGATTCTTAGCCAGATGAATACCCTGAATGCAGAACAATGGAGACCACCAAAGGTTCTGTTGATTCAAAGAAATGCCATTACAAAAACCATCTCCATCCCAGTGCATCCAAGGTTTGATAGCTTCCTAGGCCTTCCATATTCTCTTAGTCATAAAGGTACCCTAAATATGCATATGATCTCACATAATGAGAAGAGTTTGAAGACCATATCCCTTCCAGGTTGGCCTGTGAACAGGAATACAATTCCTGACAAGGATTTTCCAAGCTTCATCACCTGTGAGAGCATAGATAATCCATTTAGGACACACAAAGAGCCCTTGCTTCTGAGTGGAGAGAAGAACAAGGCCACCTAACTCTTTGTTAAGACAACAAAATTCCAAAGCAACTCTGTGGAACCCATGACCGTTTGCTCCCAAAGCCCAGAGAAAATCTCTGAGAAGGCGCTCTAGCTTAAGGTAAGAGGCTTTAGAAGGATCCCAACATGAAGAATAATAAACATGAGTAGCAGCCAAAACCTTAGAAAAAAATTGAAATTTCTCTGCAAGAGAGAGAGAGATGTTTGGAAATCCAATACTGTAGCTTCTTTTTAATTTTAGCAACCACAAAATTCCATAAATCCACAGAAGAGCCTTGAAAAGCAAAGGGAATGCCTAGGAAGAGAAAAAATTCCCCATATTGAACCCACTTCCAATCAAAATTAGCTAGCCAAGGAGGGGCTAGAAGAAAATATTGTCTATAGCAGAGGGTCTTACGCCATTGAATAGTAGACCTAGAGGCCTGACAAAAAGTATCCAAGCATTGCAAGGCATTAGAGACATTTTCTTCATCCTCGAGGAGAGTGAGGAAGGAATCATAAGCAAAGTGTCCATTGACAAGTTGGGAAGAAGAATCCAGAAGAGAGATGCCTCACACTAACCCAGAGGAAACTAAATTGGAAAGAAGGTAACCAAAGCCTTTGGCAGCAAGCACATACAGCACAGGAGCCAAAGGTGTCAAACTGGGAGCCATTGATAGAGATACATGTAGAGGCATCACCAAAAATTATTTCTATAGACTGCAAAAATTTGGGACCAAAACCAATAGCTTTCAGCATGAAAAGAATGAAAGGCCATTCAATGTGATAATAAACTTTGGAAAAATCAATTTTGAGAAACAAAGTGCGTTGCTTGGATTGCCAAGCCCATTCCATTCCCTCCCAAATATTGATTATTTTGTCAAGGATATATCTGGAATTTATGAAATCCATTTACTCTGAATGGACAATTAGAGGGAGGAGATGTCTGATCTTAAGAGCTAAATCCTTAGCAATGATATTGTATGAAACATTCATCAAAGTGATGGGCCTTTAGTTATAGATATCTTCAAGATCACTAGCTTTAGGTATGAATTTAATATTTCCTTTATTAATAATAACACCCAGAATTTTATTATGATAGGCTTTGAGATACACTCTATGCACATTGGGACCTATATCATCCCATAAATGCTTGTAGACTTCACAGGGGAAACCATCACACCCAGGGGATTTGTCATCTACCATAGAAAAGATGATCTCTTTTAGGTCACTGATGGTGAGAAGTTGCTCATAGAAGGCACGTTGCTCAACCTCCATGCAGTTTGGAGTAATAAAAATATACTCATGGAGAGCCTCTTCTTGAGAAACCAAGTTTCCTTGTGAAGAAAACACTTTTTCATAGTGGTGAACAAAATCTTGAAGAATATCAGGAAGTTCTGAGAGAGTTTCATGACCATGTTTGATTTTTTTGATCCCAAAGTTGGTATGTCGGGCTCTAAGAGCATGAAAAAACTCTTTAGAAGCTTTATCGCCCACCTCCAACCAGTAAGGCAAGAATTGATTTGAGCTCCCTGAGAAGAATAGTTGTCATAAATTTTATTCTCATGGTGGAGCTGCGCAAGCTTAAGCTAAAGCTCAGAATCAAAGGGATTCAAAGTGAGAGCATCAGAAGCACTCCGAAGAGCTTTTGTGTTAGCTTCATATGAACATTTCTTGTACAGGGCTAACTGATGGTCGTAGATGTAGAGAAATATTGTAGTATAGGTGATGGCATCATTCCACCATGGGATCCACCCAAAGTGGTTGTGGGGCCAAGGATCTAAATTCTAGACTTGCAAAATGTGAGCAACAATGGAAGCATGATTCAACATGGACGTGTTGAGAAAAAAATTGAGTTCTAATAGCCCGTTGAGCATAAGATTGCCACATAATGGAAAAAAAAAGATGGGTTAATGATATGAAAAGGTCACATCTAGCAAAGGAATGATAGGTAACTCCTGATCTTCATAAAAAGAGAAAAAATATTGAGTAATTATCATGGCATGATCAAGTCTCTTAAATCTGTGGTCAGAACCATCTCTAAAATTAGACCAAGTGTGCCAGACCCCACTCTACCGACAATGGTTAACATTGGGATTAAAAAGGCCCAATTTATCATGCATATAGTACCATGCTTCCCACTCTCTAGTTGTTCATCAAAAAGGAAAAATCTATTCCTTGTCAGAGGCCATCTCAACCATATTAAAGTCCCCACACATCACCCAAGTAGCTAGAGGCAAATTATCTGCCAACCAACACCAAAGTTAAGATCTTTCCACAACATCATTGGGAGCATAAATATTAACTATACCAAAGGAATGATTATTTAAGGACAAAAAAATCCAAGTGACACGCTGCATTGGATCAGAACCATGTGCAATAATAGAATATTGAAGGCAAGGTGACAAAATAGTAATGACACCACCTTTACCAGCTTCATGCTGAGAAGAAAACACAATGTCGTTTGACCATATGACACGACAGGCATAAGTAAGAAAAAATCCAAAAATTTCAACTTCCTGCATACACAAAACATCCAAACTGCGAAGTCTGCAACAGGTATCCCAAACATAGTACTTTTTGGAGAGGTCAGTTAGACCTTGAACATCCTAGGATAAAAAATTCATTAAAAATCTTGCATATCTTCCTCATCCTCAAGAGAGGAGAAACTATTTTGCAAGGTTGGAATGAAAATAAAGCTCATGGGTAAATCATCAAAGGAGGCATACTACTACTTTTCATCTGGGTATTCTGCATGATTATCAGAGCTGTGGTACCGACGCAGTGTCTATGCAGAAAAAATTGAAGACACAACTTGCGGAGTGTGCACCACCACTAGGGTGGTAGACCATGCAGCTGGATATTTCCCCTGTGAAGTAGGGTTTGACAATTATGGAATTATTAGAAGCCCTTTGACAACGTGTATTTTCTCTCTAGCCAGAGGAGCCGACGGAGGAACATAAGTGGAAGCAGTGGCTTCCTGCTTGGGAGCTAAAGAGGTCTTGCCTTTTTGCACAACCATATTCCATTCTTCCTTCTTCCCAGCCTCTAAATTTTTAGCATGCATTTCCTTTGGCTATGGCTTGACCTGAGGAATAGCTAAAGGGCAATCCTTAATCTTATGCTCAGCCCACTGACACCTATAACAAGTGTTTGGTAGGTTCAAATAAATCACCTTCTGAGAAAAGGTGTTGGTACCGACCTGTATCTCAACAGAGTCTTTGAGGTCCTTGGAAAGGTCAACCTCAATATAAACATGTTTCTATGAACGGGCATTGAAAAATTTATCATGCTCCATGATAATGAATTTGCCAAGGGTTTTGGTGATAGACTGAATAAATGGCCAACATGGCAATGGGAGACCTGGAAACTCAACCCAAATAGGAACCCTAAGTTTCTTGTCGTCCGAGATAGTAAAATCTTGAGACCGCCTTTGGAACACAAGAAAAGAGGACAAAACCATCCAAGGGCCATGGCTAAAGACCGCCTCTACTTGGGAAGGGTTAGAAAAATGAAACAGGAAAAAACCTTTAGTAAGGTTTTGAACACCTTCAAGGCAGACTCCATGAGGAGTCAAATCTTGTTTAACTACTCTTTGAGAATACTTTCAAGCAGAGTGCGACCCACAACATACCCTATCAAGGTATGCTTCTCTAACCAATCATAAGAAACATAAAATTCTTGCATGTTAAGCACAATATTAGGGTTACCTCATGGAAGACCTTTGGGACAAACTTGTGCGGTCACTTATTCAGAGGAGGCGCCATGACTTTCCGAAGCATCAACTCGAGCACCAGCATCAACTGCTAGGCCAAAGTTGGCCGAAGCCATTATAAACTAACCCTAATGAGAACTCCCATAGTAAATGTGGTATGAAAAGTGGGAAACTTAGGAAAAAAGCTCAGACAGAGAGCTGTACACATGAAACCCTAGTAGAGCGAAATCTAGTGCCTCTAATTATCAAAAAAGATCTTGGTTGTTAATTTTGAGCTCCAATAGTTTAAATTTAGTTATTTAAACTTATTAATTAATGATTTAATTAATCATTAGTTAATCATCTATTTCTTCTAAATCTAATCATTTCTACAAAATTAATTAAATTATTAATTTTTATTTAATTAATGAACCTTAATTAATTAATCTTTATTAGTTAATTAAATTTGATTTCCTAAAGTTTAGATTCAAATATTTAAACTTATTAATTACTCTTCTAATTAAATTAATTTAATTTCACTCTTAATTCTATTTTAAATCAAAATAGAATTGAAATATCTCATTTATGAGTATTTTATTTCTAAAATAAAATAAATAATCAAATAAATCTTCTCTGTAGTTCCCAAAAAGGGAACTCATGATCAATCCTTGTAATTGCATTAATTTCTCTATTTTCTCTCCAGTTCAAAAAGGGAAGTCATGTACTATCTCCGTGATTGCATAAATTGCTCCACCTTTTCTCCGGTTCAAAAAGGGAAGTCATGTGCTATCTCTGTGATTGCATAAATTTCTCTATCTTCTCTCCAGTTCAAAAAGGGAACTCATGTGCTATTTGGGTTATTGTCTAAATTGCTCCACCTTCTCTCCAGTTTGAAAAAGGGAAATCATAATCAAATATATAGTTGACTCAACCATTTCCTCTTCTCTTTAGTTAAGAGGGGAAGTTTATTGATTCCTTATGTTGGTACTCTATTTTTTGAGACTACTACATAAAATTTTGCAGAGAGCATCCATTTTTTGCCATGAAATCCAATGTTGCAGATGATTCTTTTGGTTTCATCTTTGGGTGGAGGGTCTGCAAAGGAAGGGAAAGTGTTGTTTAAGGCATCCAGAGCCCCTCCATTCATTGTTTGTAATGAGAGAAATAACCAGAGTTATATGGTGCCCTGTATGCACCTTCTTTTATTCAAAGAAATGTAAAGGGGATTTGTCCCACATTGGTCATGTTGGGGAATGCCTTAATATTTTTAAGTCCCAACACACAATAATGAAGTATTGAAAGACATGCACCTTTTGGCAGATGGCTTGATGGAGCAGGCGGTTAAGTGGCGGTCGACTAGCAGTTAGTGGAGAGAATTTTGGTGGTCTCGTGGCCATGTGAGTGGACAGGTGGTGTGATGTGCTATCTCACAAAGGAGATGACAATGACAAAGAAAGTACATAAGATAGAGAGGTGGTGATGGATGGTAGTGGGGACCAATTAGGTAGTGATCCATAAAGGTTAGTGGGGATAACAAGTGGAAGGCTCTTGTGATCTCGTGATCCAAGTGACTAGGAAAGAGAAACTTCATGAGATTGCAAGGATGTGACATGTGGTAGGGCTGACCAGGTAGATCAGTGGTATGGGAGAGGCAGGTAGTGGGACCAAGATGACATGTAACACTTTTTTTCTATCCTGTGAAGAAGGGTGACGTAAAGAGAGCATCATCACGGGATCATGAGGGTGCGATGCGTGCTCAGGCCAAAGAAATGAAGGAAATAAGATATAGCATGCCTGAAGATGATAGGTGTCAAGTCTTTGTGATCCCATGATCAAAATGACTAGGACAAAGAAACAACATGTGATCACAAAGTGATGACGTGTGGCAGGAAGGAAAAGCAAGGCAAGTTAATGATGACCCAAATCCAATAGTCTTCATGATCCCACAAAGAAAGGTGTAGGGAAGATATGGAGTGTGGGATCATGAGTTGGTGCCATGTGTCCTCAAATTAACGATAAGTTTTGCGGGGCCAACACAGTTGAGGTGGTGAACATGCAGTTTTCAAGGGCCAATAGGGGCTTGCCACATGGTGTTCATTAGATGGTTGACTGTGCTAATGGTTAATTTTTTTCTTAGTGCTCGAGTAATTTAAATTTGATCAACGACTATATTTTAAACTGAGATAGGGTTTTAATCTAGGTCGTTGATTATTTTTGGCATGAAAAGGTGACTGTTAGAAAGGGTTTGTTAGTTTTTCTTCTTCTCTAGAGGGTTTTGATTTCTATGGTGATGCGATGGATCAAATATTTTGAGCAGGGTCAATTTTTGAGATGGTTGGATAGAGAGAAGAATATCTTTGTAAATCAATTGTAGGAATGAACAAGTATCAGCAATAGTTACAATTTAGGTTCTTTCCTCATCTATTTATCCTCTCTTTCTTTCTGTAATGGGGGTTCCCAAATTTTTTTGTGAATTCAATCTGTGTTAAAGATAGTGTGATACATTTTGAAGTTATGCATTCTCTGAGAAAGCTTGTACAATGTTTGACATTAAATTAGAAATTAATGCTTGGTGGTATGTCTTTGTATAAAATTTGACTCTTTATGAATTGAATACAAATTAAGGATTTTTCTTAATTTGTCTCTCTGAGGTTTCAGAAATGGGTTTTTTATCTTTTTCTTTATTTAAAGGAAAGAATTAAAATGCTGAGACAATTTACTCTGAGAGTTTGTATTTTGTTATGAATTTGATAATATTCATCCTTAGAAAAAGGGAATTTATATGTAAGGCATATTCTCCTTGAATTCTATGATTGAGAAATTAATGGATTGTACTATCAGATAATTCAAACTTTGATTTGACTCTATAAGCCAAGTGGATTGGGCTTTGGTCATAGGCGATTCATGAAAAGTATGGTGAAACAAATTGAAAATATAAAAATGTCATGTGCTTTGTTTGTCAAATAAATTACTGAAGTTTATCTACTATATCCATGTGGTCATCTACTGAGGAAATTGTATAAGAGTTATTTGAACAAGTAGATAAAGTAAAGGTACACCCGCCTAAATTTCATGCAGTTTAAAGTGTAGAAGGCCAATTGACCTTGTTATTGTTGGGATTTTATTGTCTTGGTTTGTGGATGAAGTAGTGATTGATTTCATTGTGTTCCTTAACAATCATAACAAAAGTTAGTGATCTTTTAGAATCGATGGTGTTGATTAACTAATGGAGATGATGAAGACTGAGTGATAATGAGTATACATGTTTGTAGAAATGGTTAGATCAGTTATTATTTTGTTATTGATGTCAAGCAATTGATTTACTAATTTTTATTGAGTTACCATATCATACAAAGGAGAAGTTAAATGGGTGACAAATACATATCAAACAATGATGAATTAATGTTGATATAGTTGTTTTCTACTATATATTTGATGTTATAAAGTCGGTACACTTGATTGATTAAGTAGGGAATTTTAAAGAGTTAAGTTATGACTGAAAATAGTTACTCTATTGAGCTTGACCGAGTCAGTTGGTATAGAGTTGTGTTGATCATTTTTAGGTTACCGAGCACCGAGCAGTAAATGAAGTTAGTTATTGAGTTTTAAAGCTATTACTGAGTACAAGATATTGATTGCAAATGATGATAAGATTAAATTTAATAAAAGGATATGATGATTTGGATGGAGATAAGAATTAAATGAAGTTTGTTAGAAGATCCACGAATGAGAAAATTAAATGAGAAGATTAGCAAAGATTATGATGTTGGTAAATTTAATTAAGAAGCAAAGAAACTGAAGAACAAAGTTACTGAGCAGAACATAGAAGAAGAAAGAGAAGAATCTATAGTATGAAATAGAAACAAATGGAGTATGTGATGCCAGTATTCATGTGAGCATTAAGGATCTGGCACAAGCAAAAGGTAGTTTCTATATTTATAGATCAAAGTTTTACTGTTGCTTATTAGCATTTGTAACAGAGAAAATCTCTTAACCAAGTGGATTTAACAATCCTATTTGTAAATCCTAGACGTAGGTGACATTCAAAAAGAGTGTTTAAATTTATCTAGCAAGGCCACTCCTAACAAGGTGAATATCTTAATATATTTGAGGGAAATCCCTTAACAGGGTCACATTTAGCAAATGTGTTTGTAATCTTTAACATGACAAGTTCTTAACCGAGCATAATTCAAAAAGGTATATTTTTATTGTGGGTCACAATTCCCAGAGAGGTTTTTCCAAAATTGGGTTTCCTCATTAAATCTGGTGTCAACTAAGTTAAATATGGTGTCAACTCAGTTAAATATGTGTTTACTAAGTTTGAATGATTGATTTGTATATTATGAGATGTATGGTTGTTTAAGTTATTAAAGTATTTGGCGAATCAGTTATTACTATATTCAGTGCTACCGAGTGATACAGTGAGTTGAGTTTTAAGTGTTTAAGATTTATTTGGTCTGATTCATCCCCCCTCACAGTGGGACCAACAATTGATATTAGAGAATTGGTTCTCTAAAGTGTTAATTTTAAAAGGACTTGAGTCAAGATCTAAAGATGTATAAGAGGGAAGCACCAAAGTTGAATAGGGAATATTTCTCTAAATGGAAAATTAGAATGAGATTGCACATATCATGTATAGGAGAATATGAAATTTATTTTCTTGATAATGAATATAATGCATCGACTACTGCACCTTTGACAATCAGTGAGTAGATATAGAAGCAAGAACATACACAAGTTATGATTGAAATAGCTTCTACACTTACCAACCATGAATATGATGAACTTGATGGTTGTACTACTTTGAAACAAATGTGGGATAAACTTATTTTGACCTATAGTGGAGATCAACATATTCAGAAAGCTAAAGCAAAAAGTATGAGAGGCAAATTTGATTCGATGAGAATGAAAGATGGAGAAAATATAATACAGTATAACACTAGACTTAATAAGATTATAAATTCTATTAGAGGATCTGGTGGAGCTATAATAGAGGAAGATGTTATAAGAAAAATGTTGAGAACCCTGCTACAGAGTTATGCTATTCGAATATATTCTATACAAGAGTTGAGATCCATTCCTCAGATGAATTCTTCTCTTGATGCTACTATTGGTAAGTTGGTTGCATTTGAGATTAATGATTTTGATAATAGTTTACATGCTACATCTAAGATTCAGTCTTCATTTAAGTCATCTTTGAAGATAGGAATCTCTAAGGATTGTAGACCTAGTGATGGATATTTGAGCAGTGCTAGTGAGATATTTTATGTTGGAAATATGGATGAAGTAACTGAGAGGGGAGGGGTGAATCAGTTACCACAAAAATAAATCCACAAGTCCCTTAGATGTCTTTAATATATACTGC
>MU228371.1:2704620-2714927 GCA_018584345.1 Thuja plicata | reverse complement strand
AATTCCATAATTCCATGTGAAAGGACACTTATGTGGCAATAATTCACCCTTTTATTTAAATAATCTTTGCTTATTTGTCTCAAATGGAGAATGAAGAGATAACTGTTTCTTTTCAAGAAACTCTTCACTCTCTTTCCATGATTTTCTATAAATTGGACTTCTTTTTTTTTATTAGAGAGGATGATTTTGGAGAGCATCAATATTATAGTCATTTTTTGCATCAGTTCTTTCATATTTCAAGCTTAAATTTGCACAATTAAGATAGTTTCAATTGGAATTGAAGATGTTTAGCTTTCATTTATGATTTATCTATATGTCTAACATCTCAATTTTGTGCTTTCAAGATTCCTAGATTAATTGCAAGATCAATTCTAGCTTAATTGCTTTTCTTTCATAGATTACAAGCACTCTCATTTCTAGATTAAAAGCATTTGATTTTCTTAGATTAATGGAATTTTTCTTCCATAGCTTAGTTGCAATTCATTCTTAGATTAGTTGCAATTCATTTTCATAGCTTAATTGCTTCTCAATTCATAGATTAAGAGCATTTCTTTCATAGACTAGTTGCAAATTTCATAAGATTAATGACAATTCTTCTCTTCTTGCATTCTTAAAATCCTCCATGTTAGCAATGGTTAGGTTGTTGGCTCTTGTTCTGAGGGTAAACTCAACATCCATAACTAATTAGTAGGAAACAAGTCACCTCAATCGAATTTGTAGAACAAACAATTCATGTTTGTCTTTGTGAATTGAGCGATTGTGTAAAGACTATGTTGTGTTTGTGTTGAATTCAGAGGTCTACATTCAGCATATAACACTTCTAGACCTAATTGATTAGAATGAAACAAATCCTACTCCTATCCTCAACTTTCCTAATGAACACTCCCCAGCTTGTTATCTCAATGCTTGTGAACCTTGCCCTTCTTCCACCAATGCAAGGAGCGAGAACATATCACAGGAAGATATCAGGTTTCTTAGTCACAAACTAAAAAAGAAAAAGAAAAAGCAGACTGATGGTGAAAACCACTTTGTGGTAGTATCCGATCCCAAAATAGTAAAGAAAAAAGATGTATCCAATGGTAAAAACCTTTCTGAGGCACCAAAGGATGAGACTCTTGATATCCTCCCGGAACACTTTCAGGAAAGATCTTCGGTATTGATTGAACCAACACAGCCAGTAAACTTGGGCACCATTGAAAATCCTCAAATAGTTCATCTGGCACAATCTTTATCAGAAGAATAGAAGGTACAGTTCACAAAGTTCTTGAAGGAGAAGAAGATCAAATTTGCATGGTCTTACACTGATATGCCAGGGCTAGATCCTAATCTCATCATGCACCACTTGTCTATAGCTCCTGGGATCAAGCCCGTAAAACTAAAACTTAGAAAAATGCATCCTCATGTTGCATTATTGGTAAAAGAAGAGCTAGAAAAGTTGTTGAAAGCTAGATTTATTCAAGGCATTGCCTATGCGGGGTGGATCTCCAATGTGGTCCCCGTTTCTAAATCTTATAAATCTATCAGGATTTGTACGGACTTCAAAGACCTAAACAAAGCATGTCCAAAAGATGACTTTCCTCTACCAAACATTGACATGATCATAGATCTTACAACAGGCATTCTGATGTATTCATTAATGGATGGATTCTTAGGCTATAGTCAAATCAAGATCACCCTTGAGGATCAAGAGAAAACCGCATTCACATGCACATGGGGCACCTTTTTCTATAATGCCATGCCTTTCAGGTTAAATAATGTCGGTGCAACATATCAAAGATCCATGAAAACAATATTCCATGACATGATGCACAAGAACATGGAGGACTATGTAGATGACACATTGGCTAAATCTAAGGAAAGAGGTACTCACATTGCTGACCTAAAAAAGATATTGGATTGAATGGAACAATTCCAACTTAGACTCAACCTGAAGAAATGTGCCTTTTGGGTCCAATCAGGGAAGCTCCTAGGATTCATAGTATCCATGAAGGGAATCAAGGTAGATCCTGCCAAATTAAAGGCTATTCTAGAGATGGCTCCTCCATGTAACATCAGTCAAATGAGGATGATACAAGGGAGACTTCAGTCTATCAGGAGATTCATGCCCCAACTTGCAGATAGGGCACAACCCTTTACTAAGCTACTACATAAAGGGGTTACCTTCAAATGGGATGAACACTCTGAAGCAAACTTCAGAGAATTGAAAGGGTACCTGGCTGCTCCACCTATTCTTATGGCGCCTATACATGGAAAACCCTTACTCCTATACATTTCAGCTACAACTACATCCCTAGGAGTATTACTGGTGCAAGAAGATGAAACAAAGAAAGACCGAGCTATCTACTACATTAGTAGAACACTAGTCACTTATGAGCTCAATTATAGCATTATTGAAAAAGCATGCTTAGTAATTATCTTCACATCACAAAAATTGAGACACTACATGCTCTCTCATACAGTGAAGCTCATTGCTAAGATCAATCCTCTAAAGTATCTTTTGAGTAGAACAACATTAACAGGACGTTTGGAAAAATGGGTCCTGATTCTAAGTGAATTTGACATTGAATATGTAGAATGGAGAGCTATCAAAGGACAGGTACTTGCAAATCAATTGGCTGATTCACCACTCCAGGATGACGAACTATTACTAATTGAATTCCCTGATGAAACAATCATGCATCTCATTGAACATCCATGGAAGATGTACTTTGATGGTTCATTCACTCAACAAGGATCTGGAGTAGGGTTCCTCTTCATAACTCCACAAGGATACAAGATTTCCAAATCTTACAAATTGATGTTTCCATGCACCAAAAATATCTCAGAATATGAAGCATTGGTCAACGGCCTCAAGCTAGCTATGGAATGGAATATCATTGAGTTACACATGTATGGTGACTCCCAACTAATCATCAATCAAGTCAATGGGGAGTATCAAACAAAAGATGAAAAGTTGATGCCCTACAAGAAACTAGTTGATGATCTAAAGAAGTACTTTGTCTTCGTCACCTTCCAACAGATACCAAGATCTAAGAACAAGGTTGCAGATGCTATGGCTACCTTGGTATCCATGTTACAACTGGAGGAGCATCAATTCCACTATGAATTCTTGGTGGAAGAAATATCCTATCCTGCCTTTGCTAACCCTAAATACCAGATAATATGTACCTTGAATACCCCAGATCAATCTCGATATACCAGTATCATTGCTTACCTTTCTAACCAAACCATTCCCGCCAATCTATCCAGAAATGAGAAAAGATCCTTGATTAGGACAACATTACGTTATGTCCTCATAACTAACAACCTATATCGATGCGGTCTCGATGGTACACTTCTTCAGTGTTTAGAACTCAAAGAGTCTGATCTAGCATTAAAAGATGTCCACGAAGGTGTATGTGGATCACACTCAAACAAATTTTCATTAGCCAAGAAACTACTTAGAGTAGGCTATTATTGGCCTACCATGGAGAAAGATGCTATTCAATTTTAAAAATCATGTCTTAAATGCCAGACACATGGAAATCTTATCCATGATCCTGCCAGAGAACTTATACCTTTCATAACACATTGGCCATTTTAGCAATGGGCCTTTGACTTGGTTGGACAAATATATCCCAACTCTTCAAATGGACACAAGTTTATCATTACGACCACTGAGTATTTCATGAAGTGGGTTGAAGCCATGCCACTAATCAAAGCCACTGGCAAACAGGTGGCTATGTTAATTCTGAACTACATTATTTGTAGATATGGGATACCTTCTTCAATTGTAATAGACAATGGGGGCCAATTTAGAAATCAAGACATTGATGACCTTTGTGAACAGTTCCATATTTCTCAACATTGCTCCTCAATCTATTATCCTCAAGGTAATGGACAGGCCAAGGCATCAAACAAGAATATTCTCAAGATTCTACACAGAACTGTAAGCAAGTCTGGTAGAGACTGGCATCTACAACTGAATCTAGCACTATGGGCCTATAGAACAAGCATAAGAACACCAACTAGAGCCACACCATTTGCTCTAGTCTATGGCACTGAGGTAGTACTACCTATTGAGGTTGAAATCCCATTTTTGCAGATATCTTTACAAGGACTAGTTACTGATGAGAAGTACCGCATATATAGGGTAAATTCCCTAGACCTACTAGATGAGCGCAAACAAAAAGCGTTTGATCACCTCAAAGTGTATCAAGCATGTATGTCCAAAGGTTACAATAAAAAGGTCAAACCACGCAAATTTGAAGTAGGAGATCTTGTCCTCAAAGAGAATCCTAAGAACCAGCCTAAGATGGAGCAAAAAGGAAAGTTTGAACCTAACTGGCTGGGACCTTATGTTATCATTGCTACCTTTGGGACTAGAGCTTATCAACTAGCTACACCTGAGGGAGACATTCTTCTAGATCATATCAACGCTCTACATTTGAAGTGGTTCTATGCTTAATGTTTGGCTAGCAGAGCCTATACAACAAAAAGGTCTCACAAAATACCAAAAACATTCAGAAAATTGATCCTGAAGAAATTCACAAATAGTGAAAAAGGTCATCCAAAAAGGGTATCCTTGGTGAAAACTTGGTAAACAGGCGCCTTGATACTAAAAAAATATTCAAAAAATCAAAAATAGAAAAAAAATTGAAAAAAGAGAAAAGTGCCTTGATGAGCACCTGGTAAAACATGCATCTTGGTAGCAAAAAGAAAGAACAAGGTCTTTCCAAGTGGTGAAAAATTGGCAATCAGGTGTCACTTGTGTTTTACGCTCCATCTATCAATGCACTATTGATACTAGGCCTTCATAATTTTTCCTGTGCTCATACACTGACTTCATTTTCCTACATGACTATCTTATCCTTGCTTGGGATTTGTCTATATTTACATCTTAGGACTAAGTCATTCTGCACTGGGGGCATCATTGCTGGCATAGTTAGTTGCGGTTGCTAGGTTTCTCTAGGATGGTTTGCCTCATGAATGCAATGTTTCTTGATACATGCAAAACAATGTCACTTTCCAAAACAAGGGTGTCTTTTCAAAACATTGGACATGACATTTACAATAACAAAGTTCCTATGAGGCTGTATTGGATCGCAAACATGAATGAATTATCCTACCAATGCACAGACATGTAACACCATATTTCTTGTATTACAATTTTCTAATTGATGAATCTCTACTGTGTTTGACATGTGAATGAACAAGTAATACTTAACCACATAGTTTGATAATGGTTTGATTATGATTCTTTTATGTCCTAATGATGTTTTCAACTAGGGGCATCTAAGTAATTATAAATTTTATTTGATTGTTTCACAATTGATGATTTATTATGTCTTCTTAGTTACTCAATGACGTCTACACAAAGACAAAGAGTCACAAGGATAGGGGGCATAATATTTTCTTGATTTTCTGTGTATGGTGATTGTTCCAAATGATCCTATAACTTTCACCTAACTTGGATGTTTATGGTAAGAGTTGCCACTATGGGTGGATAGCCGCATATATCTCGATCTTCGTTATGTGTAAACTACGATGAGGTTGAAACAATTTCCTTGTTTGTTTTCTGACCAGATTCTCACTAAGGTATGCGAATCATAATGTACCCAAGGATATGAATTTTCAAGGTCATTGTGGGTCCAATATCTTGCCTTAATCAGAATATGGTATATTAAAAGGAAGGTGACTATTTCGTTATCCTGGCTTCTATGCCTTGATGCCTAAGTCTATTTTTGACATCTCAATAAAACATAGTATTCATATTATCATAATATCAGTGGGTATTAGTGATGATTATGCTATCAGGTGGTATCCATTTCCAAAGCACCCAATGATGACAAAAATGTTGCAAATATCTGCTAATTAGTGACAAGTCCTAAGAGTCTGCATATAGCTGCATTTAGAGATTGCATGGTGCATTTATGAAAGACATAACATCATAAGGAATTTTGTGCTCAAAAATAATTTCTATCTTCTTCTAAATAAAGTTATTTACATCATCCATATTATTGATATCAAATATCATTGCACATCCATAGCATACATTTTGCATTCATTGAAAAGAAGAAATAGGAAAATACAAAAATAAAGCATCCATGTATTGCATTTTTACTTTTTCATCCTAAGTGCATCCATACATCTATTTTGCATAACTGGAAAATCAAAAGAAACATACATTTGCATTTTCACATGAGTATCATTTAAAACATATTTATATCAGTAGTAACTCATCACATCCAATTATAAAATGATGTTATCATCTATAACTAACTCATCAAGAGAACAAGATATCATCACATGTGCAAAAGATACATTTGCCACCTCTATGAAAGCAAAAAGAACTCATGAAACATGTCAGAATCAAGAAGCTACATCAGATATATATCATTATAACATGGTACAAATCAAATATAAAGAGTATCAGTGTATCAATGAGCATAAAGAGTATCAGTGTATCAGTGTGCCAAAAATGAATTAGATATACATGTATGAGTGTCATCTACAAAAATGGATCTCAAAAGGATCCATATATACAAAAGAGGGGATCTCAGCAGGATCTAGATATACAAATATGATCTCAAAATATACATGTCATACAAAATGATACAACATAATCAACTCTGTCCCGCCCCCTCTCCCTGGTCAGGAGGAGGAGGAGGTGGTGCAAAAGGAACTGCTGGAGGAGGCATGGCCCCCTCTGACTGCTGAGCCACTCGAGAGAATGAAGGTGCTCTCTGCCCCTCTGGAACTACCGCATGATATAAGGCATAATAATATGTAGCCCTCTGTCCTTGATGGACTACTGTCTAGGCCTGTGCATCTCTCTCTAATCTCAGCCGCTCAAGCTGTAGATCCCTGTCCACCAGTAAAGCATCAGTAGTAGTGACTCTGGCCTCCAAAGATGTTATCCTGGCTCAGAGCTGCTCTCTCTCCTACTTGTATCTAGATAGTGGATCTCCATATCTACTTGTATCCTGATCCTGTGACCCCTATCGCCTCTATCACTGCTACTCTACTGTAAGCAATGGACCAATATCTCTCCAAGGGGCCACAAATCTGAATCTCTACCATTTTCCCTGCCCACTACCACTGGCACCACCTGTATCGATGGCCTCTCCACCACCACCCCTATCATCTCCATCGTGCCCATCATCAGGAGGAAGATGCCTGCCATCTCTGCCACTGTCCCTCCCACCATCATGACTTCCATATCTACCAGGAGCCCTGTCCCTACCTCCTCTGCCCTTGATTGGTTGATCATCAGGATCATAGTCTAGTGGCTCCTCTATATGAGGAATAATCTCCTCAGGAACCATGAACTGAGGAAAGGGGTACTGGAGCATCTAATTAGCATAACCATCTTATACACCTGTGTCCTCTACATCTGGCTAGAGATCCCAGTCTACAGCAACCATATCCTGGATCTCCTGGTGTGTAGTCTCATAGGTCAACTCTGCTCCCCATAAAGATGTCTCATCTTTGGTCTGGGCATATACTACAATATCCTCTGTCCTACCCTACCACCGACCATACTGCCTCAATACTCTAGTGATGACAAACCGCTCTATAACATACCTACTCTGGCCTATGAGATATCAACTCTAGCACAAATACGACACCTGTCAGGAATCTGAGGTCCACACCTCACAATCTAAGTATGGTCACCAAACGACCTCTGTCATATCGTTGAATAATCAGCGCTAGTACTCAATCTTGCCCAGATGGGGCTGCTACAAAAGGCCTACATACATATATACATAGGACTACTCAGGTGCCCTCTGCCTATCTACAATTGGTAGTGTAATAGGGATGTGCTCCCAGGCCCAGATCTGAAGAATAAGGATACCCACAGTCATACTGCGGGTATAATGGTAAACTATCTCATGGAGCTCTCTATACATATGAGCTAAGATACAACTCCCCCAAGAAAATCGCCAATGATGGGTGACCATCTGCTCTATCATGTCTACCCAGCCAACCATAAATCTGTGCTGGCCCCTATCTGGCACGAGGATGCCACCTACTAGACCTTCTAGATAAAAATAGATAACCGATCATAGTGATCAACCATGTAATCCCAAGCCAAATATCTCCGATCTATTGTGTCATCTTGAAAATATCTCCGTGCAACACCAATCGCCATGGCTGTCGTCGATTCAAAATGTACCTTATTTCCAACCATCGATACATGAAGTATCCTCCAGACATCCTCAGGCGTCACAGTGATCTCTCCCATTGGTAAATGGAAGGTGTTGTGCTCTGAATGCCATCTCTCAGCAAGAGCAGTCAACAACCCATGGTTTACCCCAATCTCAAGTAAACCTATCAAGGAACATAATCTGCATCAGATTACAGTAGTCTGCTCATCAGCCGACAAATGTACTGACAATGCAAGAATGTGTGCATGGTAAGTTCCGCAAAATGTGACTACCTCAAATTGGGCCTGTTTTGGACAAAAATGGCTATACATCAGTATCCTATCTACATTACAGGGGCAGATTCTTAAACAACTAAGTCATTTCAAGTTCGCAGTACGCAAACATATCAAACACATTAAAATTCTAAGTTTTCTACCAGATGCGATCCTGGAAATATAGGATGCAACTGCGTTTACCAGATGCGATCCCTAAAATATGGGATGTGATCATAAATGTGGGGTGCCATCCTACGCACACCGGGTGTGACCCACTGATGGATTTCCTATTTAAACAAGACAAAAATAAAGGAACTAGATGCGATCCAGGAAATACCGGATGCGATGCAGGAATCTGAAAAAACTGGATGCGATCCAGGAAAAACTGGATGTGACACGGGATTCATAGGATGTGATCTGGAATCCCGGATGCGACTCTAAATTTAAAGGGCTCTAAAAGCCAAAAAAATGCATGAATTTGAAAATTGCAAAATTTACAGGGTAGTTTATCGAGCACTTACCAGCATTGGGTAGTCGGCTAGACGCTGATATCGATGGCACATCTCGAAATGGTGCTTCCTCACAGGGATGACCATCTTCTCTGCAGAGCTCTCTGAATTTCTATGGAGGAAAGTGAAAATGAATAGTGAAATGGTAATTTTGGAGGCTTATATGAGTCTTTTGAGACATTTAGGAGTTTCGAAACTCCTCCTGGACAACTACAAATTCATTTCTGTTCTCTTTCTACTCAATTGGCAACCAAATCGAAGGTGCCTAAGATGTTTTTAGCAACAGAGTACCATTTTTGTGACAATTTCAAAAATTGCAAATTTGCTTCATTTATTCCAACCATTAGTCAATACTGCACATTTTATCATACATATTGGTCTAAACATCATTTTATCAGTCTTATCACTCCCATTTTTATGTAATTAAATTGGTACTCGTGTGTTTTTTTTAAAACACACCTTCTTTTCTCACTTCTTCTACTCCATTCTTTCTTGTCCTAATCGCTTCCTTCAAGTCATACGTTCTTTCAAAACTGAGGGATTTATTCATTTTTCCTTCGATTTTGTTCCCGAGGGGGCATGATCACACTATCATCAATTAAATTTTTGCTCAAAACAACATCAAAATGACTTCGTTATCAAACTAGGGGCATAACAGTTTCCTTGACTAAAGTTAGAACTGTTGGATAAAAAGCTTTGGTTCTCATGAGCTGGATATCTTATGTTTCCTCATTTTAGAAGATTTTTATTAAAGCTCCTGGCAGCTTCATACTGGCTTTTTGGACGACAACCAAGTTCAAAATCAGTATTATCAATTTTTGGATGACAACCAAGTTCAGAATTGGTATCTTTAAAATCTTTTATTGATCTTTGGACAACAACCAAGTTCAAAATCAATTCTATCAGTTTGGTTCAATCAAGTGCGAGACTGATCTCAACAACATTTTGTTTGACAACCAAGAACGAGATTTTCAATCTTTTCAAAGTTAAAATAAATTTTTTTTCTTTGAATCAATGCACTGATTGCACATCAATTCAAAGAGGGGCAAATGTAACCACCTGAATTTGGTCTGTTCCAACTATGGACCCTATTTTCCCTAAGTGTGATCATACCCTCGATTATGTCCAAACGACCCTGTTACTGCTTGGCATAATTCTTCAAATCAAATTCAAACTAGTTAAATCAAACCAAATTCAAACATGGCTATAGTATATAATTTTAAAGGAATTAAATAAATCCCTAAATCAATTACCCACTTGCAATGAACCCATTCCCCTAGCCTATTTAATTTAATTAAAATGGCTATAGTCCCCTAATTATTAAAAAACAATTAAATTGTTTAAATAATTAATTCCTATATTTTTGAATGAATTAAATAAGTTTAATTCATTTA